>VYZR01076339.1:5142-18046 GCA_013400675.1 Oxylabes madagascariensis | reverse complement strand
CTAAAGGGGACGGTGGAAAAGCTATTATTTTGCTTTCACTTCTCTTTAATTGCATTTGTACACTTTTGCTTCCTTAAGTGAAGTATGAATAAATATATGTGAATATCAAACAGCTGTCTACAGCAATATGCTGCATAACTATTTTATACTTGAATTTAAGGAGATGTTCTGACTGTTAATAAAGCTATTTTTTTCACCAAAATCTGAACCAGTGACTTCAATTAAATAGAATTTTTTTTTCTCACTGTATCTTACAAATACAAAAGAGCAAGCTTATGCATAACCACTTATATAATGAGAATTAAAGTTCCTTATGCTTAATTGTTCTGTCTGTAGGTTGGTATAAAACAGCCATTCCACCAATTTTCTATTATCACAGATTCTTCACAGTATGATTTCAAACATAATGTAAAACATTCCAGTCCAAAGCCACACTAAAATATAATGAAACGAAACTAAATAAAATAAAATAATCTTGGTTGAAGGTCTCCAGGACATGCATGAGAGAGAATGCAGAAAATTCCCTCTAAAATAACCCATATGCCTGTTCTTTTCCTAAAGGCAAAGTCCTTTCCTGTTTACTCATCAGCCACTTTTCACCTATTGATCCTTCATCTGGCCTGCAGTCCAGTAGGGACTGTGAAAACCACAGCCTGGGATTGATGTGTCTGTGAACCCCGATCTTGAGGAGTCAGAATTGCTTTATTTTGAGTCTATGCTGTCTCCCCTTTCAGTACCCTCGTTTGAACTTGGTGGGATGTCACAGTGTTTTGAGCACCAGCAGCAGTTTTTGTTCTTCGGCTTGAAAAGACTTTTTCCCCTTAATCAGCCTAAATACTAACAAGAGCAAATTCTCCTTTCACTTTTGTCCTGTGCTCTTTCACCTCTGCCTGGCAGAAGGTACAAAGGGCAGCTTCACAAAGCCCATTTCACGAATAAGCACTGCAGTGACATCCTCTCTGCCGAGTTACAGGGAGTTGTGACAAACACAAAAGGCAGTATTTCACTTCTGACATTTCAGAAAATTAGATTTTGAAATCCTTTTTCCAACAGCAGACCATGAAGTGTGGGTCTAATTGGAAAAGTTCCTCTTAACAGCAGGATAGCTTCTCTTTAGTGTCAATACAAATTGGAATTGTAAATTAAAACCATACTTTTTTTCTTATCATAATCGAGGCAATGAAATGAAAAGGCTGTGGCTGCTTTTGCCATTAAAAAAAAATAATTTAAAAGTTCTACACTTAGTGTTTCTAAGCATTAAATCTACTGAAAAAAAAAATCATATATTTAAAGGAGGAAAACAAATATTTCCCTGGAATTTTCTGCTCTCACTGAGGAATCTTGATTTCAGGGGGATTAAGCAACCAGCCTTAGTTTTTTCTCATGAGTTTCTCCCTCCCTTCTCTCTCATTCTCTGAAATCTGTGATTTTCTGAATGTGTGTTGAAGAAATAAGAAAAGGATTTGTGAAAAAACACACAAAACCAACACTACTTCTCTAGAATTATTATGTTGTAAAAGCAATGTATGTAAGACTGAAGGGTTCTTTTAGGTCAAACACTAATTGCATAACACTACTGACATAGTATTTCACTATATTGTAATAATGCATCCTGTTTTTTTGGTAAACCATGTTTTTCAGAATCTCAGTGCTTTTGGCACCTTTAAGAAGTCATTAAACTGGCCAGGAGGAGAGGAGATACCTGAGCATGCAAGTGACTCTCTCATCCCAGGTGAAGGCACAGAGCTGCTGGAAATGATGAATAAAATAACTTGGCCTAAATAATATAGAATATTTGGAGTACTGCCCTTGTACTCAAACATCCTGATACTCTGCCAAGAGGCTTGTTCTCAAATCCATCCTTTGTGGTTTTCTTCTTCTTTTTTTTCCCTTTCAATTTCATGATAATACCCAAAGGAACCCCAATTCTTCCTTGTTACCAACTGTAACAAATACAAATTACCTAGAAAAATTAATGTATTTCAAATAATTTGGTCTTTCTCAACTTTTTCATTCCTCTGGACTTAATGAGCACAATTGTCTTTGTAGGGAATTTCTTTCTTCTCCTTTTCATGGGAGCAAAAGGTCTAAAGAAGCAAGTCAAGAAGAATAAGTCTAAAGAAGCAAAAGGCACCTTGAACATATCAGTGGAAAAAGCCAAAATTTTAAGCAGCTGAGAAGAGTAAGAACAAAATTCTGTGGATTTGGAGGCATATTGTGAAATCAAGTCAAGCCAGTCTTTTGCAGGAAAATTTTAGAGAAGTAATTTATAACTGACCCTCATTCATTGGATTTCCTGACTTGCTGCATGGAATCACTCTAAGGTTTGCACGATTGAACAAGAAAATGTTTCACAGGCACAGCAGAGGAGAAAAGAAATCCCACACCAAGTACAACCACAGCTAGCCTTGTGCCTATCTGCCACTGGCAGCCTGCCCTGTTCTGATCTGCAAATTAAATCTAAAACACCCACTTCACCCGGTAACTCACAGGACCGTGGGACACCAGAAAGGAGAAAGCATCTCCTCTCCCAAGCTGGGAAAAGGCTCAGCTCCCACCTCCATCACACTCAGGCAGGTTTAGGCCAGCTCCACTGGCAGATGGGAAACTGCCCTACTTTTTCAATCCCTTGGTTTTAATGTTCAAGGATGAAATACAAAGAGAAAGGAGGAAAGGGGACAGGATATAAGGGTCAGGAGAATTCTGTTTTCATTGTAAAGGAGAAGCTGTGCAGTGACAGCAGTTTCAGTGACAGGAGCTGCAGCACCTCCCTATGTGGCAGGCCTGACATCTGCTCTCCTGGTAGAAAGGGGACAAGTCTGGATGACTTTTGTAGCAGCTCAGTGGGACAGTTGTTCAGGTAATGTATGCTGATCTCTTCTTTCTCAGAAATTTAGCCATGGAGCTCTGGCTCTTTGTGACACTGCTTTTTAGGCAGCTCTTTGTCCTGTGAAGCACAGGTACTGTACCCAGCCTGGACACGGCAATCATAGGAGGAATCCTCCCTCACAAATCCAGTTTTACTCCAGCAAAATAATGCAAAAGAAGTCAGCTCAGCTGCCCTTTCAGTGGCTTAGATGCAGAGGGGAATATTGACGCCTTCAAAAGGGCACTGACTGGGTGTCCCCAAAGCCCTGCTGATGGTACTCAGGTCAGACACACCCTGCCCAGACTATGCAGTTGACATTACATTGTACCTACAGAAAAAAAGGTGAAGCTATAAAAAATGAGAACAAAAAGGATATTTGCATGTATTTAGTCAACACATCTTGGAAGGCACATGGATCTGCTCTTGCTAATTAATATGTGACTACATGTCTCGCTACTTTGTGCTGGTTTTGGCTGGGGTAGAGTTAATTTTTTCAGAGTAGCTGGTGTAAGGCTGTGTTTTGGACTTGACCTGAAAGAAATGTTGATAATGTGGATGTTGTTGTTACTGCTGAGCACTGCTGACACAGAGCCAAGGTCTTTTCTGGTTCTCACCCCCAGCAGGCTGCAGGTGCACAAGGAGCTGCGAGGGGACACAGCCAGGACAGCTGGCTCCAAGTGACCAGGGAGAAATTCCAGTCCATATCGTATCCATATAGCATCATATATCCATATCATATATCAGCATATAAAACTGAGGGAAGACGGGAGGAAGCCAGGGACAATTGGAATTATGGCCTTTGTGTTCCCACTGTCCCATTTTTATTCTTACAATTCTCTCCCCATGCTGATGCAAGGGCAGTGAGTGAGCGCGTCTGGTGCTTAGTTGTTGCCCGGTGTTAAAACACACATATATATTTTTATGACACATTTCGAGGCTGTTCATCTTTGATTTTTACCTGACCTCTGAATGAGGAAGATGAATTTTCAGTCACATCAGGATGTGGTCAAAAAACATACCTGTACCATTCTGGTTCAGCTTGTGGGGCCAGCAGGATCCTGCTGTGGCACTGACAGCCGTGCAGCCTGCAGCCCTGCGGTGAAAGCAAGGCTGGGGCTGTACCTCTGCTCTCCCCTCTTCAGGGTGGGGGGACAGAAAGTTTTGGCAGCTGGTGCCATCCACATCTGGGCATGTCTCTTAACTTTCCTTCTCCCTGCACTGGGTGTGACTGTGGGGTCTGTCTCTGGATCAGTGAAGAAATAAAGGGCAGCTTTGAAAGAGCCAGTGCCTGTGGCACTCTAAGACTCAAGTAGAAGCCCAAATTTGTGATCTAATTCCCTGGCTATTTATGCTGTTCCTGGGCTTGGACACCATCTAGCCCTGCACCTGGAGCCCACTGGCCCCTGTCATCTAAATGGTGAAGCAAGTTCCTCCTCAAGGTGACACACAGCTTGGGGCTGCCAAGGCTGGCCCTTACCAAGCAGCCTTGGGCTGCAGTGTTCTGCTTTGCAGGCTTTTCTCATTCCTTGCTGCCACCAGTGACGCCTTTTTCATCAATTCTCCCTTCTGGTTCAACTCTTTTCTGGAGCCTTCCCTGTCTTGGTGACAGCTGTACTTTGTTGATGAAAATGTGTCTCAAAGAGATGTTTTTTGGCCTTGGCTCTTGGGATAACCCAGATAGGATGGGGGCCCTTGGAATGTGTTTTGTCTTTCTGCCTAGGGAAAGGGCATGGAAAACTACTGGGAAAACTAGCCACTAATACAATAGCCTACAAATATATGTGTAAAAATATACAGAGAATACACAAAAGAAAAAGGCAAAAATCAGCATGGCCTCACCAGCAGCAGTTTCTTTATATCTGGGGCTGGCTCCTATTTCACGGGCTTTTACCCCTCTGCCTGAGCAGTGATAAATAAATAAAGATGCAGTCATCAGAGATCATTAAGAATTACAACATAATGTAATGGATCCTTAAATTTCCAAACAGCTCCCTTTTCTTTGATGTCTTCTGTAAAGCTTCTTAGCTCCAGTAAGTACACTGCAGATGTACATTTAGGCACCAAGCCCAGCTCCAGTGGCTGTGGAGAAGAGTATTAACTTGTACATTATTCTATAAATATCTGCCAGAAGTTTGCAGCATGCATTCTCCACTGAGGGATCAAAAAGTGTTGACTCACAGCGGCAACATTAATGCCTCTGACCTGGCTCACATGTGGGATGTCAATATACTTTAGGACATGGAATCTTGCAGCCACAATCTGCACAGCCTGCAGCATTTATATACTGCTGTTACTGTAGCCTGAAGCAGCAAGAAAGGAGATTTGTAACAACATAGTTACAAAAAATATAATGCTTTTCCCCCTATCCTATGGCTAGAGAAGTGTATTCTGCACCTGTGATTATTCTCTATGTTATTATTTGGAAATAGCAGCTTGTATGGATAGGAACATTAAGTATTCTGCAGAATATTCCCATCTCAGCTATACACCATAAAAGATCATTTGCCCCTTTAAAAATACTAGCCATGACAGCATCATGCACAGCTTTCACATCTGTAATTTCCCCCTATCATCTCGCTTCCAGAGTCTTGCTGTGCCTGTTTGCAAAGCATCCCTTATCCCAGTGATGGATGGGACGGCTCAGGGAGGCTGGAGGGGAGCGTGCACACACCCACGGAGTCCTGGTGCCATCCAGTGGGCAGCTGTGCTCTGCACCGCGCAGCAGCTTTGGTGAAGGACTGTGCAATTGCCAGCTCTGCTTTCTGAGAGCCCAGGTTTCCACCTGCCAGACTGGTACGTGGAGTAACGGCGAGTCAGCTCCGGATTACCACGTACACAGATGGTTCTTCTCCACAGCGCAGGATGCTCGTACATGAGCTGTGGATCCGAGCCCTGTGACAGCTAACAGAGCTAAGCGGGTTTTAAAAAGCAATTTGGGTTACTGAAAGGAGGATCTCCATCCTGGTTTGTTCCAAGGAGCACTTAAACACTTGTATGTAAAAAAAAGATAAGGGGAAATAGAATCATACTCCCCAAACAAGTCCCAGGGAACCCACTGACAGTTCAGAATCAAATCTTATCTTTTGAGACACCTCTGGTGGGATTCGCTTTTGAATACTGAGAGCTGCCCACCTCTTGGCATCACATCACCTTTACTCACCTGTCTCCAAAACCACCTTGTCTAGATACAAATCCAGGTTTTTATCCAGCTTACCCGATCTACCATTTTGCAAAAAAATTAACCAGCAAAAGCAATGCTGTTTAAATCAAATTTTCAGGGTAAGTTTTTATAACGTCAGTGCTCTCAGTTGGCAGCACAGTTCAGGGCCAGTCATGAGCACCTTGCTCTGCCCAGGTGCATCAGCCTCATGGCATTAGACCAATTCAAGATGAAAAGGTTTGTGCTGACCACCACAGTTTACTGCCAAGTACAAGTTTTATCTCATTTGAGTCCTTTCTGGGGTGATTAGTGCACTCAGAAGTTTGACCCCACTGCATGCCTTATGGAGTTTCTGATTTACTGCAACACACTCTTCCAACTCCCTGAGAGTCAAGAGCTTATCTGGGAAAACAGATGCCTTGAAAATGTGGGGCCCCTATTCTCTGTTCCAGATAAATTTCACTTAAAACGAGACGGGAGGGTAAAAGATTACTTTAAACCATCTTTAAGATCCTCCTATTTCACAGTAAGCAGAGGACTAACTTCATTTCTAATAGGAATTAAAGTGCCTTAAGGTATTGTGGTAAAAGACCAGCTGTTTAGGAATGCTAACACCTTTCTGGCAAAGAGGAATAGGCAGAGAGGGTCTTTGTCTTCTCTGTCATAACAGGTATCTCTGAGGTTAAGAAAACTGAGAAAAAATATACTTTCTGAGGATATTTATTTTACTACTTACTCCTCTTTAGAGTCTGCAGATAGCCCTTCTGATGTGGGAGTTACAGTAGAAGTAAAGACTGTGTTAATTCTATTTACCGTGCTCTTTAAAGAATAAATAACCCAATCTGTAACTGAGATATCTGGAAGTGCCCTCTCTAAGGAGTCAGACAGGCAGGATCCACTATATGGAGCAGTGCAACACCATATAAAAACAAGATATTAGGTATAATAGGTAGGTACAGAAGAATGCAGCTATGCACTTAGGAAAACACTCCTCATGCAAATTTAGATAAAGCAAAGGACATTCCTCCCTTTTCTGCAGCCTTGAGAGAGGTACTCTGACTACCTCCCCATTGGCCTGCAAAGGTGACCCACAAACACTGTTTATGGGGCTGTGTGCATCCCTCTGCCCTCACCCACTGGGGTACTCTTCACCTCTGTCACCTAACACAGAACTACCTCCTGCCTTTCCACTACAGAGTCCAGAGTGAAAAGAATCTAGGACCTCAGAACACAGCTCTAGCTGCTTAGAAAGAAGTTTACATCTTGTTAGTGGTTAGAGAAAAGAAAATAAAGCATTTCTCATACCTTGGATTTTGGAGAGTCAGCCTGGCCCTGCCAAAGTCCAAGTTTATCTTTAGTTATGGAGATTCCTTAAATGGCAATAGAGGAAACATGGGTAGAAAAACCTGTGCAGAGGAATCTGCTCATAACCATAATGCTGAGCTGTATTTGGAATAACAGAAGACTAAGATACTGGGATAAACTTATGGAAGAGTTGTGACATAAGAAATTCCCTTGTGGTGTTTTTTGTTCAAAAGTCTGTGTTAAAAGTCAAGAACAAAAACACAGCTGTGGGGCTGGAGCTGTGTTTCCACACTTCCACACCATTGTTTTTTGTTGTGTAAAAGTGAGGATACCCGGGATCTGCCCTGGCAAAAGCTCTTCAGCATTCCTGCATCAGTGAAAAGAGAGGAGGGAGATTTTCCCAGAGCAGCTCTGAAAGGAAATGTGTACATGTGGGTGTATACCTGGTGGTAAAGGAGATAAAATTAAGAATTTAAAAAAGCAGAGAGAGATTTTCATTCATTGCAGTCATTAAAGAGACTGGATGAAGTCTTACCTTCCTCATCTCCCTTTACTTTCCAATGACAGTGGTCAGAACTGGCCTAATTTCTGGTTTCCTTGAAAATCCTTTAGTGAGCACATTTATTCTAACAGCTGGAGTGCTAATCTTGTAACTAAAGAAAAGCCTGTGAGTAAAGAGATTTAGATAGCTCAGAGGAATTTCAGAGATGTGTATATATGTGGATGCATGTGAGTGTGCCTGCCTGTATCTGTGCACAGATGTGCACATGTTTTACGCAAGTTTCCAGGGGTTATAAATTTTCTTTGGGCTGTGCAATAGTTGAAAAGAACAGAAGGTGGCATGTTTTCAGCATTTTCATCCAGCAAGTAAGCACAGTAAAGGAAATGAAAGAAGGAGGTACAATAAAGGGAAAAAAGATACAGGATAAAGAGGACAGCTAAATCCAGACCACACCTAGTTTGATTAACCTTGATATTAATGATTGTCTTGATACTGAAGGCTATTTATGTTCCTCATTTTAGCAGTGCGATTCACTGGTGCCATAAGGGCTGATTTTACTAGACTTTGGAAAATACCTGGTGGGTTCACTAATGTAGTATTTTATAAAAATTGCAAAATGCAGATGTGTAATTTTTTTCTGGGTTGTTCTTTTATTTTGTTTGGCTTTGTTGTTTAGTGATAAAACTCACACAGTATGACCAGTTAATCAAGAACCATATAAGGACGATAAAAGTAGCCCTGACAGTTTCCCTTTAAAATGCAAATATATGGGAGATAGCACCAAGCAAAAAAAGAGGATTAATTTACATTTGCCAAAAAGTTATGAAGCAAAACCCCAAAAGAAATAAATTAAAAATCACAGAACTGTGTGTTCTCAAGTCATTAAATTAAGACCTTTCTGAATATTTAATCAGGCTTTGTGCAACTCTTACCACAAGCAGGTGCCTTTTGTCTGCAGGGGCACCCTCTTGGCCCACCTGCTATTCTTTAAAGCAGAGATTTAACTCTCTTTTCCGACCCACCAATCCATGAGAAGCCACAGGTTCCCCACGCCCTGAGTGGCAGCAGCAGAAAAAGGCCTGTTTACAGCCACTATTGGTGACTCACCAGGTAGGAAGCTCCTCTTCTTGAGGTCTCCTTTCACTTTCTTCTACGACTAATTGCCACAGCTCCTTTAATGAGAATCACACTGCTCCAGAGGGGTGGCGAGGGCTGGTCTGAGCAGGACCAAAGCGACCTCTCCTGCCCCAGCCGGGAGTGCCAGGAGCCACCAAGAAGGAGCTAAGGTTCACATCCCGTGGGAATAAAGTGGCACTTTTGTTGCCCCTTTGAGAAATCTTGGACAGCGTCTGACAGCAGACAGCCTTTCTTTGTTTAGCAGCCAAACGCCCTCATTCCCTGGGGAGCTGGTTTGCTTTTAACTTCATACCTTCACCAGATGAAAAAGACTCCCTTAGAATGTCTGGGGACCAGGGAGAGAGGTCTCAGGTGGCCCAGAGGCTGGCAGCATCGGCTGCCACCGGCCGCTGGAGACACATGCTCACTGAGGGAGCCTGATGCATTCCCCTCGCTTTGGGAGCACTTCCAGGCCACTGCCAATGAGGGACCAAAACCAGCTCACAGCAGCCACAGAAGGGGAGCCCAGAACCCACAGCTCAGGAGAGGGGCACAAGGAGAAGCAGCTGCCACGCCTTATAGGTTTCCTGCCCCACACTGCTGGTTCTTGGGATCCGGAAATTCTGGTGCTGCAGCACCTTGACATAAAGCAAATAGAGGACACGTGGACTTTGGAAAACTTCTGCGATTTAACTTCTCTTTTTCTCAGTGCATTTAGTTGCTGATCTCCAGACATGAGGTATTTTGAAGGAACGGTTGTGCTTCTTGGCATCCTGCAGCAGACCAGGACCGAGAAGCTGAAAAGCTGGGAGTACAGATTGCAGCTGCTGGTCCCAGCTACAACTGCTGGTCCCCATCAGGGAGACAGTCTAGAATGCCACTTGTTTGCTTATTTTGGACTCCAGGAGAGTGTATCAAATCAGTCTCCCTGACCCCAAGGCTCTGGGAAGTGCATTCTCAGGTTTTGACTGTGGGTCTGGCTGCCGTTATTCCTTCCAGGCAAATGCACCCTGAATTCTGCTTCCCACATTGTAACTCTTCATGCTTGTGATCTTATCTGAGGAATTACAAATAAGTAAAATTTTTTGTATTATACAATACAAAAATATAGACATACTCATAAAATATCTACAATTTACATATATCAGTATCTATTACATACTACATAAAATGCACAGATACTACTCTATGTTGTACATGTATGTTTAAAACACATAATAAAATCTATATAAAATTTATATTAATAAAAACATATTGTGTGTCTCTGTGTGTGTCCACATGTACATATGTTGCAATTACGCTTTGAAAACAAACATTTTGCTAGAGAATAGAACTCCCCAGCACTTCTTGAGAAGACTGGGGAAATGCACATTAACGCAGCTGACAGTCCCAGATGTGAGCTATAGGCAATGCCAAAATGCTGCAAGAATTTTTTTGAATTGTTGGCCTCACATTTACCATTCAGAGTGATGTTATGGATGTCAAATGCAGTTCCTGAGGAAACTGAAGTTTCCTGGGGGAGAAATATTTCCCTGGCATCCTCATTTTGAGAGCCAAATTGGAAAGTAAAATCCAAGCAGCAGTGTACCAAGTCAAATAGCTTGGACAGAAGCTCTTATGGGTGGTCCTGTTCTGAGGGTAGTGTTGCAGGGTAGAGAAATGACCACAGCTGAGGAAAGAGTAACAAGTGAGTGCCCCAACTATTGCAGGAGGTGTGCACACAAGCATTTTCAGTCTAATGTCTGTTAACAGAATGTGAACTTCTCAGAAAATCTGTCTAAACACCCAACTAGTTCAAGAAAAAACCCTGAGCTAGAGGAAGCAGGTATTGAACCGCTCACATGTAGCCTGGCTACATAAAAGCAAGAGGTGGGTTCTGCCTCTCATACTCTTTTTTGAGGTGCCAGCCAGGTTAGTGACAATTAAGTTAGCAACAAAACAGCTTCAGGCATGCACCTCTCAGGGTTACTTCCTGCAGCTGGGTTAGATCTCAGTGCACAGCGTGCTGTGTTGAGAATCACTGCTGGCCAACCAAGCTTTTCCCATAACCAAGCAGAGCATGTAGACCCTTCATCAGCGGTAAGAATTGCACTTCTCTGTCGCACTTGTGTTCAGAAAATCTTAGGTGTCTGTGACCAACATGATACTGACCAAAAAGGAGCCTTTTTTTGGACCTTGCCACTAAAGTTCACCTGAGTTAGGATCTGAGAGGAGCTTAGGTGAAGTGAACGTGCTCTGCTAAGCCTTTTGCCACTGATGTCCTGGAAGATGTGACATACACAAGCACATCTCCTGTGCAGCATGGCAATGTTGTGTTTGCCGTTGCAATCTGTGATGGAAGAAGTCTCTTGGAGTGCAAAGGAGCCCTCAGAGTCCCTGTGCTGTACTGCACATTCTGATGCACAAGGGTTGTCTGGGATATTAAGGGCATCATGTGGCATCTCTGCTAAATCCTAGGCAGATGAAAGCTGCCAAGTGTGTGATGCACGGGCAGCTGCTGATGTCCATAAAGCCATTACAAGTCTCCAGCTCTTTGAAGGTGGATCCAAATCTTTCCTTCCCTCCTACTAGGAAAGAGTACTTCAAAATCCTGACAACAGGAGGCCAGGAATCCCATCTCCAGAAGACTGCAGAAATCTTTCCTTCCCTCCTACTAGGAAAGAGTACTTCAAAATCCTGACAACAGGAGGCCAGGNAACTTTCATTCCTCTTTTAATCCAAGAAAAACAAAATCAGAAAGGCACATTATGGTATTTGTACTTTTAATTACCAATTCCAAGTCTGGGGCTGGTGGCTCCTTGCACAACAGTTAGGGCCTTAGCGTGGCTCTTCTGGATCAGTTCATCTGCCTCTGGCAGTGCCCAAGAGTGGAGTTGTAGGGAACAGGAAGAGAAGACCTCATGACCAGAAAATTATCAATGGAGGAACAAAGCAGTGAGATTTACTGCAAACACAGGAACTTTGTGTTCTGCTACTGATGTGACAAATTAAGATTTCTAACAGTGCATTACTGACCTCTCTCCAGAGCATGATAATAATACACAAAACTTTGGATCAGTAACCAAACAGAAGTAGTTTTATTTTTTCCTAATACAAATGCCAAATATCACAGCCATAGACATCAGCAAAAAGTTGTACCAAATAAATATGACAGCTTGATAACAAATTTAAACACAGTAATTATTGTATAAATGGTTAAACAAATGGTATTATTGCTAGCAGAATAAGCATCTCCAGGGAAAAGAGGATTGAATACAAAATCTGGAAATAGATTAAATATATATATATATAAAATATACTCAGTTTATTGCTTGGATAGATAAATATTAAAATATTTGTGCACATCACTGGGAACGAGGCACTTATTCAGGTTAGTATAAACAAGGCCACTTGCTAAGTAAAAGGAAAAATGTTAATAAGCCTCCAAAACATTTTGCTGAAAATCTGAAACCTTGAAGCTGTAATTAAAAAAAAAGCAAAAAAAGCGCATGCTGTTACACATGTATTTATAGTTCACTGAATTGTAAAAAATCCAATTTCTAAAGAATGGGACAAATCCAGCATGCCTTACTGAAAACATTGGGATTTTTACTCCCAGGAAGAGGACTTTGGTATCTGACTCATGAATCTTACTCATGCTTGTCCAACTTTTCAGTGTTTGCTTTGTCCTTTTCTTTGTTATCACCATTTTTCACTATTATTTTATATATAATTTCAAAAACATTACTCTGATTATCCCCATCAACCTAAATATTTCACAAAGTTTTAATCAGACACTGTTCAAAGCAGTGATCAAGTTGTTTACTGGGCTAAATATTTGGCTTGTAGAACACATGGGTTTTGATACGATTTTATAAAAACAAGTAATAATTAAAAAAAATATTTTGCCTGCAAGCACCTTTAATGATATTTTGGTCTGGTAAAATTCAAAAGCAGAAAAAATAGCTCTACT
>VYZR01076337.1:27167-39512 GCA_013400675.1 Oxylabes madagascariensis | reverse complement strand
CTCCTTCCCCCTTCTTTTTTTTTTTTTTTTTTTTTTTTTTTTTTTTTTTTTTTTTTATTAATCAGGAGCAGTGAATGGAAACCAATCAGATAGAGAGCCCCCTCGGCTCGGGCTGTCTGCATGCCGGAGTTAAAAAGTGCTGCTGGCCGAGCGGCAGCCCTAGTGCGAGGCGGGGAGGCTGAGCGGCGGGAGAAGGGGCTGGGGAGCTGCGCTGCCGCCGACCCGGGCGAGGCTCAGCCGCCTCGTCCCTGCGTGCCGGTAAGGAGATGCGGCTCTGCACCTCTGCAGGGGCAAGTTGTAGCTCTCACCAGCCAGCCGCCTTCTGCTTTTTTTTCTTTTTTTTTTTTTCCTTCTTTCCCCTTTTCTTATTCTTTCAGCCGTGCTTATTGGGAATGCTAATTAAGGTGGGGGGGCGGGGGGCGCGGACGGAGGAGCGGGACAGCACTTATTTTGCGAAGTTGGCGGCTGTCTTGCGCCGGGGTGACCCCCCCGGGGCTCCGCGCACTGCCCGGCGCTCAGCGGCGTGCCGGGACCGCGTTGGCTGGCGTTGTATCAGGCGAAGGGATGCGGCGTTTTCCTGGGAATTGTCATCGCCAGCAAGACCCTTCGGGCGAGGAGAGGTGATGAGAGCGGGAGAAGGGTCGTGTGTGCTTGGAAGAGAATAACAGTGATAATTAGTAACAACAACAGCAAAAGGATGAATAACTAGATAATAATGATTTTTAAAGTCTATCTCGATTTCTTTATACCGCCGAGTTGCTGTGAAATGAATACAGGGCAAAACCTTTCGGATCATGAGCGAAATCCTCGGCAAAGTGCAGAACTGAATGTAGAGCACAGTTGAAATGAGGCGCTCCCTCAGTGAAAAGAAGGGGGCAGAGCGAGCAGATCTGGGGACGTTACAGGAATTGACAAATGTGAAGTCTTTTATTTGATAAAAGAACGGGTTGGGAAGTGCTGGAGGAGGTGGAAGTAAGAGGGTAGGCGTATAGGCATTTTTACAGGAAAGAAGTTGGGTAATTGCAGAAAGCAAGCACTGAATTTGGTGGTGTAGTAAATGTTTCTAAGGAGCTGCTAACATACTTTCTGTGTCAGCTAGGTTGAACTATTTATGTATTCATATGTACGTAGCACCTACTTACATGCACACACAGGGAAAACAGTTTGCATACTACATCTTTGTATTCTTATGCAAAAGGTTGAGTCAAGAGATGAGCAGTAGCATTAGAGGTCAGTGGCTGTGGAAAGGAGTCCTGTCACTGCTGCAATAAAATCCATATTTTACGGAGAGTTAAATGCAGTACTTTTTAAGTGCAAGTGGATGGTCACCTAAGTAACTCCTGATGACATTCAAGGTTCGAGAAGTTTAACGACCGAAATTACTCCCAGCACGATGGCACAGCTACTACTTTTATACAAATTCAGAAGACAGGGCACCTTTTTCCTTTTATTTGTGTGTGGTGTGGGATTTTAAAGTTCTGTTAGCAGTGCATGAAAGATTGAGTAGCACAAATTACTTACCGAGTGTAAGGTCAGTCCTTTCTCCAAATTTACTGTAGTTCTAGCACAGCTGGAATAGAGGGTACAGTTCTTGTCTATTTGAAAATCTCTGAGGATGGAATGTACATCCTGCATGTGTACCTCATGAACTACATGCATGAACATTTGCGCAAGGAGAACATTACAATCAAGAGCAAGGTTATTTCCATTCCCTTTTGTCACAGGACCCCGTGTAGTAACATTCTGGAAATGACATAATTCCAAGGGAATAAAATTGCTTGATCGTGCAGACCTCTTTGGTTTTAATCAAAATAGATACAGCTCTCCCAGTCAAGAGAAAGGCTTATCTCCTGTATTTGCTGGGCTGAAATCTCTATTATGCAGACAGTTCTTTGCAAAAGTACTTGCATGTTACTTAAAACATTCCATAAAATTGATTAACATCTGTTCCTGAGAAATATAATGCTATGGGTAATGGTGCATCCCTATTCATTTCTTTTTTTCTAATTCCAGTTTAAAGGCAATAAGTTTGCATGTCACAGGAGAGTCGGGTAGGGCTCTGAGGCTTGTGATCAAGATTAAGTAGATTCCTTTATCATGGATATATACAGTTTTAAAGGCCTGGCAGCAATGACACAATTGGATAGCTCCTTTAAAGAGCCCAAACATGCTAATAAAGACTGCAAGGCTGAAGCTCTTTTTCCTCTCCTCTCAGATGCTATCTGACACAGCACCAGTAAATACATAATCTCATATGCTTCTGGCTTTCAGATGCACCATAATCTTTCTGGACATATTTCTAGTGGTTTGCAGTTGACTTTTGAGCTGGGGGAGGGAAGAAGAAAACAGCCAGTCTTTTCAGAATAATGTAATCAGAGCAGCAATACTTTTTTTTTTTTCTTTTTTCTTTTTTTTTTTTTTTTTTTTTTTTCCCCGGGAAAATGGCATTGATTCAGTCCTGTTGTATCTCTGCAATTATCCTTTGCAGCCGTTTAAGTAACTGGGGTCCCTGTAGGGACTTATTAGTCCCTCTAGGTATTTTGGTTTTCACACCAGTTCACAGCTCTTGCATATCTCCATGCTAGCACTCTAAAGATTACATTTATAGACACCGTCATCATTTTCTAACCAAGTTGTTCAGCTAGAAATGTGCATCTTAACTTCTGACTCTTCTCTCCCTCCCTCCCTTCTTCCCTTGCACAGCTCTTCCATGCAAACAGTAACCTGCCGCTCAAGGCAGCCTTCCCTTTCATAAAGTTTGCATTTTGCCATCTGCTGTTTCAATAATATTTAGTTGAGAGACTTCCTTCAAAGCAAAACATACACTTGTTAAAAAATGTGGGGTTTTTTTTTTCCCTGCTTTCTGCAGAAGATCTCAAAACTAATGTGAACTTGATAGAAGTTATGAATGTGCCTGTGCTCTCACCAGCTGAGATCCTTCCCTAAATGAGCAACCCTCTTCTCAAGGGCACACTGAGTTCCTCTGGGCAGGAGCCTCCCTCCAGACCACTGTCCCCTCAAGTGTGCTACATCATTTTTGCTCTGACTGAAGAAGTTTTCAGCATGCTGATATGCTGCTTATTAATAGAATCCTGTAGTATTTTGGGGTTTGGAAGGAATCACTGTGGGGTTTTCTGGTGGGTGCCTGTATGCTGTGTGGTGGTCAAGCAACATTTATCTGTTGTAATGAAATGGTGGTCTCTGTCTCATGCTTAACTGAGCTTTTCAGTGTGTCACCTGCCCTTTGTTGACTACTTCTAAGTTATGTTACCCTTCTAGTGCAATCTTGCAGCATTATGGCTGCATTATGTGCAGGATATTACTTATGGATCTCCTTGGAAATGGTGGCTAATTGCTAAAATGAAAGGTAGATGAAATCTATAAAAAAGAGTGGGTAGAATGTATTTGAAGCAGCAGGCCCCACTGTGATGGTGCCTCATCTTACATAATGGTTACAATTCCTCTAGTGGCTCTGCTGCAATTATACCAGAATGAAGTAGAATTGGTTTTCAGTATCTTTTGATTATCATAAGCATGTGGGAAAGGCTTTGCCTTGGAAGCTGGGTGTTAGGGAGACTTCTTCATTAACCCCTTGAAGACCTAGTTAGCTGCAGTAGCTGTTCCTGTGTCTTCAAAGGCTTTGCATAATTTGGGGTTTGCTTCTTTTTTCCTTTTAGTTTTTCCTATATAATTTCTTGGGTTCATAGCTCTTAGGAACAGGGCTGATACTAAGTTGTGGTTATCCTGACTGCCATGGTGGGGCCAAATTCAGGATCATTTCAATGTAAATCTTTAAAGTGAGTCCCCCATCCTGTGCACAAAGTGAAGAGTTCTGTGGCGTACAGAGCAAATCTCTTCTGCTGACTCTATGCAGGATTCAGTTTGCAGTATAAACACCATTCATAAGTTCAAATGTGTTCTGGTTGAGATAAAAATCCAGTAGCAGCTGGTTTGCTCATGCTGCATGCTTAGTCATGGCAGACCTTTCCGAGGGGTCTGAAAAAAAACTGTGCTATGTGAGGAGAAAGGTATGGCATTTTGCCTTGTTTCATTTGGTATGCGGAGAGACAAGATGTAGCATGAACATTTAGTATTAAATGCAGCTTTTAGTTGTCTTTATTGCTTAACAAAAGGTACAGGGCAGATTATTAGTCCTTGTTTTAAAAACACCCTTGAAGAATGCATAATTAATACAAAACAACAGCAGAAAAAGTCATCCTCTCTGGGTTGTGCTATGAGTGATGCCGCAGTGGAATTTGGTGGGGAAAGTGCTGGATAAAAACATTTTTAAAGTTTGAGTGTGAGTACTTCATTTCCAGTTGGCCTTCTATGCTGTAAATCTCAGCCTATGAGTTGCTTTTGCGATCTTCCCCCGTGAGTGGCTGATACGTGTTGGGAGTCCTTCCAGGCTCAGGTTCCTAAGCTTCTCTAGGGCACTGCTGTGTCGTAATCCTGATCACCCAGCAGCTACTTTCCCACCCCATTTCAGGCAGGCTTATCCCTCTTTGTACCCGTGACCATCTCCTTATTCCCGGTAGGGCTGGTTGCCACCATTGCTTTCTACTTTATTCATTTTCCTGGTTGTGCATTTGGCACTGCAAGGCCCAAACAAAGACTGTAAATATTTGAGTTTATGCTTTTGTTTGTTTATTAGGAAGAGCATTCCCAGAAGAAAACAGGATAACTGAATTTCAGGAGAGTTTATAGAGTGGTGTGAATTAATGTTACTGGTAGGTACATTCAGTCTCGTGGAGCTTCCTGCTCCTTGAGTATTTTCCTCTCTCAAAACAAACCAGAAAGGATAGTTTCCTCTGCAGCTGCAACCCTCTGAGCAGCAGTGAGGATCAGTGCTGATGGGGAAGGGTGAGGGGAGCCTGTGAGCCCTGTCAGGATGAAAAAGGTTCAACTGGCATGGTGTCCTTCCTGAGTTAGGATGTTGGACCTCCGAAAAGAATCTTTAAGCAAAGAAGTGATTGCTTAACTGCAGTGGTGCCAGAGCATTTGATAGCACCATGCTGAAACATCCAAGATAGAGTGATACAGCATAATCTTTCTTCACACCCAGCCACAAGACACCCTCTCCATACCCTCCTCTGCACCAGGCGCATAGACAAAAAGTGCATATACATTTCCATCTGGTCTCATTCAAGAACACTGCCAGCCTTGCTATGTTTTAAGTAACCTGTTCAATAATGGCTTTATTCTGGCATTGTGGGCAAATACTTTATGGGTTAATTAGCCTGTCTTGTCAGGATATGCATATATATTTATATGTAGTTAGAAAATGCTTAATTCTAGCCAGAATGTGACTATTAGGTTTCATTTGCAACATAAATACCCATCGTAACCCCTCAGCTCTTCCCTAGTGACACACCGCAGTGCACAGGAGAGCACTTTATGAATGAGATCCATCCTGTACTATCTGGGTACCATAATTCCTCTCAGCTAAACTAATTTCATTATCGTGCTGCAATGTTTACAGCTGCCTCGGAGATAATAGGTAGTGTATCTTTCCAGCATTCCCACTTCTGCATCTAATCGCTGAGCCAGAGCAGGAGGACCTAGGAGAAGGGTCATCAGGAATTGAAAATTAGCGCAAAAATTAAACACTAGTCAGGTTTCCCCAGGTACTGCCGGTGTGTGCCTGTCTGGTGGAAAGCAGAGCTGCCTGTTCCCTCATTGCAATTGGCAGCTAATAGCTTCTATAAGCACAAAGGCAGCTTAATCAACACGATCATTAGCATGTTACTCTGCTTTGTTGTGATGGAAACACCAAACTCAAAGATAATGTTTGCTTCTGATGGTAACTCCACTTAGCAGTGAAGGTCATGGTGATCCATACTTGCATGGGAGGCCGTGGAGAGGTGGTAGAACCACTTGTGCCTGTGGGCCCACAGTTGACACTGTGGCACTGGGCCAGCCTTTGTGCTGACAGTCTCACTCCAGGGAAAACCCTCTCTCTTAAAAAGACGTGTCCCCCACCCTCATCCTCTTAGATCCAATACCATAGCGAAAATAATTAAAAGCACGGTTGCTTTTAGTTTTGCCCCGAGGACTCAGGTGAAATCTGTTTCCTCACTGAATTGATTCGCTTTGAGTGCCTGGTGGTTTGTAACTTTAGGGTGTCATTAGTCTGGCAATCATTATTTGACAAAACTATCTTCATGGACAAAAAGAAAATTACATAGCTTGTAGTAGTCTGCAAAAAAAAAAAAAGTCCTAAAAACCCAGTCACTGGATATGTGGGAGTCTCACTTCAAGGGACAAGGTGTAGCTCATTGACATGAGGCCTTCACTCAAAAGCTGTTCAAGTATTCCACAATCCCACATCTTCACCACATGGCCCCACTGTGAGGCTGGCCTGTATAATTGGCTGTGTTTTACAGCGGGGGAAGCGAATCGCCACAGAGGTGAGTGACTTGCCCAAGGTCACAGGAGGAGATCATAACACAGCAGGGATGCTGAACCAGGCTCTTACAGCAAGTACAGCTTGCAGTCAACCCGCCTGCCTCTCTCCTGGTTTCTTTAGTTCTTGTAGCTGATCAAAGAATGAATGGGGGGGAAAAGTCAGATTTGGGTCTCTTTTTCTTCATCCAAAAGAAAGCCAATTATTTTTCTCAAGGACTCCTTGCATCTACTTTGACACTCTCTCCCCAAAGGATTTTCTGTATGTTTTTTGCTTGTTTGTTCAGCCATATTTTCTGTGGAAAGAAGGGGGAAGGGAGGTAGCTGGGTAGCTCCAGAGCTGAGACAAGACTGAGTATCTTTTTCCCAGGAGAAAGTAACCTGAGCTGTCCCCAAGCAAGGTGGCAATGACCTTACTCTCTGCATTGGCCGAGTTGGACTGGCCACAGAGTTTCTTTACCATTCCCTGCCTCATACATTCCCACCTACTTATGCCTGTGGGAGAGAAGGGGATAAAAAAAAATCTCATAAAAGGCTGCCTATTCTGCATGCTGCTCCCTGTGGTTTGGGGCAGCCAGAGGTCATACCACACTATCTCTTGTTCATGTCCATGCCTGCATGAATTCATTTCAAAGCACCCCTGCTTTGTAAACATCTAAGGAGTAGTATTCCTAGCACATAGATATGAAGGTGAGTCAAAGGGAAGTTACTTGAATAAGGACATGGTGTACACCAATACCCCTGACACGGGTATTGATCTTAGTGTAAATAAAATAGAGGAAGGAGTAAAAAAAGAGTCATAAAAAAGACACAATAAATTTACAAGTTATGTGGCCAGTTTAGATTGAAGTAGTACCAGGTCCTGAGCTCTGTGCCACGTACTATGACCTAATGGCTTTGGAGCTGGCCTGACAAACTGATCAAGCTGTACAAGAATTCAAGAGAACCTATTTCCTCACTTTCATAGTGTGAAGAGTGCCCTGGCAGATCACAGAGCAGGAATATATAGAGGTAGAATCTCTTTCAGAGATTGTGAAATTGGTGCTTAGTTTAGCTGTCAGGGCTGAAAAGGAAAAAGATGCAGAAGCAACTCTTCAGTCCACCAGCCACATCCCTTTAAGCAATTCATGCCTGTGCCAGCCAGTTTTATAAAACCCTGTATTTCATCTAAACTCCATTTAAGTCTAAATATTATGAATGCTCTGCTATGGTATTTCTCTTCTCACTGCTGATAATTACCAAGTTATTTCTGCCATAAACAAAGTATGTTCTTCTCTCTGACTTACTATACCTGGTCCCAGAGCAGTTTGCTTTTAAAAGTACCAATAAACTGCACCAAAGTCCACAAGGCTGTTTGAATACTGGATTCAAACAGTGTCATTCTGGATAAAGATGTCAGGATTTGTAATGAAGTATTTACAACTTTGCAATTATTTTCATGGTGACCACAACACGACCGCCAAATATTTTTATAATTGGTATGCCTAAATAATAGACTATGCAAAATGGAGGTGGAAAGAAAACCTGTGTAAGGAATAACCATCGTTTCCCGTTGATGCCCCTTCAACAGTGTAGCCCTGGATCATCTGTACAGCAGGGAGAAGGATTCTCTGCTGTATGTCAGCTCCCATCAGCAGTTGCAGAGGGGATAGAGAGGACTGGACTGAGATTTTCACTTCCTGGCTGTTTCTGCTGGCGTGTAATGGGAACATCCTTCCTTTGTGCAAGTGTCACTATGCGTTGCGTCTCTAAAACCGATTCTTAGCTCAGATTCTTCCTCCTGGTGCCTGTGTCTTCAGGTCATCTGCACTTAAGAGGAAGCAGAGCATAAGCATCTGAAGAAAAAAGCTGGCCCAATGTATCATATTTATTAATATTTACAGCCATCAGCACAATTCTGCAGACAATCTAATCTCAAGCAGCTTTGAAATTCGGTGCTTTTCAGAGCGGTGTTTCCCATCAGAAACAGAAGTATGCACTCTGATTTATAGGAAAGATATCTGTTCCTCTTGGGAAAAAAAAACAAACACAACAAAACAACACAAAAACAAGCTCCCACTTTTCTCAGCACATAATTTATATTGCTATTAAATGAAATCTGTTACCATATTGTAACATGTAAGGGTCTCTTTTGCAGGATTTCTGAAGCAGCTCCTCATTAATCCACTGTAATTCATTTGTCAGATATCTCAAAGCTACTTGATATCGGAGTTACTTCAAAGTATGACAGAGTTTTCCTTAGCAGCAGGTTGTAATTTCAACCAGGCTGGTGAATGTGAGGTCAGAGGCTGGTTGCTGCAAATCTAGACGATAAAATAGGCTGCATATCCTTCTTCCCCTGTTGCAATAACATCCTGAGTCCTGGATGAGCAAAAGTAAATACTGGAATTATTCAGGAAAAACAGGTTTCATCCTCTTGGAATGGTCACTTAATATTGTGTGTTTTGTGTTTTTTACAAAAGTATTTATATTTGTCAATCTGGTATTAGAACCAGCTTTCATGTGTTGCAGACACCTCAGGCTCAGATTTAGTTTCGAGCCCTGACCCGAGCAAGTATCTGTTACGCCTCGGGGGCTGTGGGTCTCTACAGACAGAGCTGCTGGAGTCGTGGTGGTGCCTGGGGGGGCTGCAGTGTGAACGACAGGGATCCTGACATGGGCAGGCATCCCGGCATTAGGAGCAGCCAGAAAACTTACTTCTGAAGGCTGAACTGGGCAAAGCAAGTGCAGAGACTGGCATGTGTGAGCAACTGCAACTTCAGTGAGTGTTTGACTGGGGCCAGCTTGGTGCAATCCAAAACACCGGAGGTCTTGTATTAGAGTCCCAGAATTAGTGTGCTTTGCTGCTGGTGACAGAAAGTACCAGATTATGACAGTGGCAGCAGTTTCCAGCTCTGGGAATGGTGGGGTCAGCATAAGCAGGAGATACTCAACCAGATGGTGTTCAAGTCCTATTCTTCACTTCCTTTAAAGGTGACATGATGGAATGTTTGATACTTTTTTATATACATTGCTGATGGTAGTGCAGAACTCATGCTTATCACAGCTTTATTTCCAGGATATGTTGCATAAAGGTTAATGAGGACATGCTGTCAGGTACCACCCAACTTTCTGTATTCTCCTTCCCTTACAAATTTCTCTTCTTCCATGGGAATGTTTCATACTCATCTGTTGTTTTATAAGATAGTAATTCTTTGCTCAGTTCTGTGAATATTCACATCATAGAATGTTTTAGGTTAGAAAAGACCGCTAAGATCACCAAGTCCAAGAGTTAACCCAGCACAGTCAAGTCCATCACTAAACCGTGTCTCCAGGTGCCATGTTGCCTCAGGAGGGACGAGGTACACCAGGAAGCCAAATGTCCGGAAGACTTCAGTGTGTTGGAAGTAGGTGTTTGTCCTCATATACTGGGGGCAAACTATGTCCCCATATCATGAGGCTGGATGAGCTCACTCTTGCAATTGCTGTTTTACCATCGACACCAAGCTGCCCAAAACAAAGCAAACCAAGCAGAATTCATCAGCAAACTGGGATAGGATGAATTATTACAGAATATTCTGTGTTGGAAGGGGTCCATAAGGATCCTCAAGTCCAGCTCTTTAGTGAATGGCCCATACAGGGATTGAACCCTCAACCTTGGCATTATTAACACCATGCTCCAACCAAATAATTGAACTGAGCCATTAGAAATAAGTTGCTAATGTAAGCAAGATTAACTTGATGTGCTGCCTGAAATGAGATGTTAGGGATGATAGGGAAGAGAAAACTTTTCATTTAGATGGAAACAGGACTGATTAATTAAGCAGTAATGAACAGGGAACCTTGACTTGAATTGATATGAGGCTTGCAGTGCTAATTTAACACAAAATACAGCTCCCAATTTGTTATTAAATTAAAATGGCTTTTAAAATTGTTTACTTTTTTTTTTACTTTCCTGCTTCTGTGTGGCAAAATGATTATTCTGGCTAGTTAGAGAAACCAATCAGAGCAGCAGAAAGTGTGGGTTGAAAGAGGATAGATTGTTCTGTTGTGTAATTAAGAAATATACACTAATATCCATGACATCATGAATAAGCACTTCAAAGTAGTTAGTATGCTCTGTATTGCATATTAAATGAAACAATTAATATGCTAACAAGCTGCTCTGGACATACACTAAAAAGACATCATACTTCAGGAAATGACTGTTTCTTATTTTTTACTCTAAGGATCTGCTCACCTGACTGGCAAACAGTATTAAGAAATAATGAGGAAGAAACATTCTTTCTTTTTGTCGTTTCCCCTTTTCTTGCAATTTTAAAAGCAGTTTTAATTTTGGAGACTTTATGGTTACTGCATACAAAGGAACCTTTTCTACCCCAATCAAATTATATGGTGGAAGTGTGAGATATTGTGTGTGATAGACAAATCCTATGGAACAAGAGGGAAAACAACCTTGTAGTGACATTGCTTTTTTTAGTCTCAAACAAAATACACTCTTGACAGGAATGATTCCTTGTAATTTATCGTAGCTCAACAGTAGCAATTTGTCATGTGTAGTTATGTAATTTGATGGGTTCATTTCTTAAATGAATTATGGATTATGGATTACCTCTGTATATCAACAACAGAGCTGTATCTTTTATGTAAATATTCCCTCAACTTTTCCTTCCTCTTCCAATCCATTTTCCGTCATACAGAGATGACTTTTTTCCATCTAATCTTTCAACTAATAAGGTGTTTAATAATTTAGCAACCTAAAAAATGAGCATATTTCAAAGGAGTTAGTATCAATGGTAGTGTAAGAGCCTCAGGCTACAAAAAAGTGGATGAGGTTACCAAAGTTTTAGAGTCAGGATCCCAACTGTCTTTCTGCTTCAGGCAGCTATTTTATTAAAGTTGGTATTAAACAACACTGCCTAAGGTCTGATTAACAATTTATGACTTCCTAAGAAGGATGAACAGAAGCCTATCATTTTTATATTTAAATCTTGATTTGCATCTAAGAGAAAACATACTCAGGTTTATATTTTCATTATTTAATATTTTTAGTATTATTATTGCTGCCTCTGAAATGTTGCTTATGTGAATATTGCAGGCACCAGTTTGTTGTGCTGATCTGTTGGTACCTCATCCCCTCACATGTTTCAGAGGGACAACTTGCTTCTCGCAGCCTGTGATGGGCTTGATCCTGCAAAGTGATGGCTTTTGTCTCATGCTGGGCTCAGTTGCTCCTCACTGTCTCTGAAGTCCATTGGGACAGAGGATCATCTGCCATTGGGAGTCAGGCTGAGATCTGCAAGACCAGGAGCTAAATTTTGTCCAGCTAACATTACTTTGGAGAGTAAAATCCAGATGTACAGGACCAAGGCTCACCTGACATACCTTCCCAGAGGGGAATTTTTCTGTTTGACGTTTACTTTGTGCAACCAGTAGCAACTCTGTCCCAGTGTCTCAGTTTTTTATAAGCCTCCCAGTCCTGCTTATGAGGTTGCTTCTGGGCTACCTCTTCTCTGCTAGGAGAGGAGCAGAGGGTGATTCTGCTACTATGTTCTGGGATGCAGCAGAGCAGGAGCTGCTGCTCTTTTCCTCTTACAGAGGCAGCCCAGAAGAAAGCATGCTACCAGTTGGGAAAGGGGTGAGGAGTAGATGCCTAAATCTGCTGGCCAAACTTGCTCATTCTCCTGTACAAGGAATCAAGTCAAAGACATGCAGCTTATTGGAACAGAGTGGAACTGATCCTATTTCTGGATAAAATATTTTTGATTATTTTTGTTTTAATCTTCAAATAGAAAATAATAACAATGACCTGTTCTGTTACCTCTTTTCAAACTGTCCTAATTCACCCATTGACTGTCGTTTCCAAGTTCAGCTGCTTTTGAAAATTGTGTGGCTTTTTTTTTTTTTTTTTTTCCCCTTGTGTGTTTCCATTTCTGATACTCTTCAGTGAATTTAACACTC
>VYZR01076337.1:10806-22239 GCA_013400675.1 Oxylabes madagascariensis | reverse complement strand
AGCCAGTGAAAGACATGCAGTATATAAATTACACCTGATGCATTTAGGCTACATTTTTAAATTGTAGAACTTTGATTTGTGATATCTCCTCTGATGGAGGAGGAACAGGAAAGGAGCACAAAAGATACAGTTTTGCAACCACCCATTAGAGACCACTTTTTAAAAAAGGAATTGGATAACTCAAGGTTTGAGTGTCAGTGCCCTTCCTTTCATAAGTGATCTCATGCTGAGCTCAATATTTTTTTTTCCCTAAAGTGCATTTTATCACTGCCTTTTGAGGTCTTTATACCCCAGAGCAGATCACTTGCAAGTTTACAATGGAAAATTATTTCATGAAGCTGGTAATGACTCACTGGAATAGGTGTTTGCAGACCTGGACTCTGAGGTTTGAAGATCATCTGAGTGTGCAAGCTTTTTAGATATACACCCTAACAGAAGCACAGGCATATTAAAAAAAAACTATATGGCATGTAATTGTAAGTAGAACTGATTTTTGCCCTCATACAAATAGATGTATAGCATCTAGAATGCATGTATCTGTTCATCCCATACAGACATCTTTCTCTTCCACTTAATCCAAGTCGGATCTAAAACTCTGCCTTAAGTTTCAGTTAATCAGACAATGCACATCAGTGTTCTTCCAAGGAAAAAGCAAAGCCAAACCCAATGAAATTTATAACAGGACATGATCCTGTTTTCTGTCATTTAGATTGTCTGGCCAAATGACAGGACCTACAATCACTCTTAGTTAAATTGAATTATTGGTCCTCCCTCTCCACTGGAGAACCTGGTGACATTTTCAGCGGACTTCTATGAGTTTGCAAGGTTGAGATTTTAACTCATAGATTTTAAGGATATTGTCAGCTTATGTGACTAGAATTAATGGATATTTTATATTTTAGGGTTTTGGTGATGTTTGTGTTCTCTGAAAATTTATTGTGTATGTCACTCTTTGTTGTCCACTCTTAGCATTGATTTCCTTAGAGCTCTGACCTGTTAAGGTAAGGATGTTATTGTACATGGATTTTACTAAAAAAGTTAAATCTATAGCTCTTCCATGAAGAAGGCCTTAAAAACATGAAGTCTACCAAAGGAAAAATTATAAAATGGCAGTCTTAAGTTATTTTTAAGTCAGTCCAGCTTACAATTAATTTGGAGACTTGGGGTTGGCAATACAGTAAACTTAACTGCAAACATTTATATCTTCCTTGCTAACTAGTTGCTTATTACATTACCAGCAAACTTTTCTCTCAGCCCTCTGGAGCAAGGCATATTTCAGGACTCCACTTTTCCATTCCTGTGGTCTCACTAGTTCCACCCCCGTGCAGCCTGGCCAAAGACACGCGGATGCCTTGACCACAAGTAGCTAAATAAAACAGAAATGTATTAAGTAAAGGTGAATGATAATGACTGTAACACTTAACACTTGCATGTTCCTCTGTGTCCAAGTGCTTCACAAGCAGGAACTAATTACAATACATTCAGTAATAATGGTGTGTTCAAAGAGATGTTAAACTGTGCTCTTCTTGAAATAAACTGCAGTGCTGGGAAAAGAAATCACTAGATTACAAGATAGAAGGCAGCATCTTTCGGATAATCCCTGTAACCTCATGCAGCCAGGTCCCTCCCATGAGATGGCACACATCCACATTTCCCCACTAACACCTACTCGAGAGAAGTTTGTACCTTGCCTGCATTGCCTTTGCCTCAGCTTTGGTAGTGCAAAGGGGCTGCAGGGCTACAGGAACTTGTGCCTTTGTCTATTTGTGATTGGGCCCAGAAAAAGCGTTGGGAAAACATTTTAAATGGCCACGGCTTTAAAGAAAGCTGACTAAACCCTAAAGCATTTTCAGTTACATATTGCAGAGCAAATCAGAAAAAAATCTCTTTGCTGCTCTGCTGTACTGCTGTAGCAGAGTCATCCTGTGTTTTCTCCTTGAAGTATGTGATGTCACCAAAAAATTGATTACTTGGGCAAAAAGAAATAGGATTGCAGGGAAAAAAGAGATTTGTTATATTAACCTGATTATAGCTTCAGGTAATAGATAACCTTATGCTTTATCTTGTGGGAAAAAAGATAGCTTTTTTAAACACTTAAAAAAATTCCTATTTTCAATGAGGTGTCTAGAAACATATTAAAAACTTTTTTTTTTTTCTTTTTTTTTTTTGCATTTGCTTGCTTGTAAAAAACCTTCAAGGGGCAGTTCTCATTTCAATATAATCTTTTTTTAACTTTAGCCAATAACCCTTTCCAAGAATTAAGTCCACTGCTTGGGAGAGGTGGTGGCAGATACTTTCTAATAGGTAATTAAATTGTGCATGTTGTACTTTTTCAGTACTGAACTCCAGGCTCTGTGTAGCTGCCCTGGAGCTGCTCCTTGGAGGTGCCAGGACATGGTGATGCAATTGCTGTGGGCCCCAGGGAGCAAAGTCGTTTTGGATAAGAGGGACCCTACAAAGTTGTAGGCATTAAATGAACTTTGGAAATGAACAGGAGTTTCTGTTGTCTTGGCCATGCTCCCAAACAAGGGAGCATTTCTGAGCTTGCCCAGCACACATCACTGCAGGCAATTTTGCCTTTCCTTGTAAGGGATGGTGTGGAGATGAGCTTCGCTATCCGTGGATGCTTCAGGCATAGATGTTCTTAAAAAAATATACAGCCACTAAACAGCAGTGGGGGATATCTTAGTTACTGGAAATGTTCAGGGTTATGGAAGAGCACCCACCCCCAACTTCAGTTTCTTGACATTAAAAATTGATCTTGAAATACCAGCCCTGTAAAATCCATTGATCACTCCTTCTAATGCAAGAGATAAGACATTCCTGAACCTCCTCGCTGTTTATAATATAGATTTAATAAAGGTGGATGTTGTAAGTTTCATGGGTGGTAACAGCTTGGATTGTTTTCTTTCTGCTTCTTGTGCTTAAAGCAGCATTCGATGGCAGTTTCCCTGGGCTAAGATGCTGAATGTCTTTTTCTCCTCTCAGCTTTCTAAAAATTAAGTGTAATTCAACTCCTGTGAATGATAGCCTGCAGATAACAACCTAGCCAAAATTCCAACTGGAGCTCATTTAAAGAGATCATTATTTCTTTTAATTAAATAAAAAATAGGAAGTTGGTCCTTTCTTATTGGCAAGGAGTATGAATACTTTTCTCATCTATCTAGGTTCAGTAAATCCTATAACTTACATGAATTCTAAAAGCAATTTTTAAAGATGTTACAGCACAATTTTTCCACAAATAACATACATGCTGAAACCGTGCCCTTTTTATATCTTTTTGGTTTTTTTATTACCTTTCTAAACCAGTATCTATTTGACCTAAACTTTCACGGTTATCAAAGCACTAAAAACATGGAAGTTATTAGATTATTGTCAAAGCTAGCATAGCTCATGATCTGTTTAACTAGAAGAAGTTAATTTTCTAAAATGCTGATTTAAGAAAACAATAGCAAACAGAAGGTGTTTACACTCAGACGAGGGTAATACATTAAAAAGAAAAAAACCCCAACAAACAGGGTCAAAAGCAAACAAACAAAAAAAAAATCCCCAGCTACCAAAATAGACTGTGGAAAATGGAAATGATTAAAAAAAATCTCTGATCAAAAAAAACATCTGCATGCTAATCCTGGTGTTTTCAAGTGGAACAACAGAGTAAGAGGAAAAAACCCACACATTTAAAAAGAAATGTGAGAAGCAAACAAAAATATAATGATGAATGGAAAAATAAGACCAAGTCAGAAAAATTCAGAGAAAGAAACAGATTGAATCTGCGTGTTCTTTCACAATAGAGCTTCTGCTGGTGTGACTGCATATTCAGCAGTGTGAATATTATAATTAAAGAATGTCAGCTCAAGCAAAATGTTTTAAAACCTTCCTATTAATAAGCAGATAAACTGCTTAAAAATACTGATTACATTAGGAAAAAAGGGAAGTGTTTGGGTTTTATGTTTCCATTCCTTTCATCTGCTGGAATACATTTAAATAGCAGATGTCTCTCCCAGGCAGTGTTTGGTAGCGGTAGTGTTGATTTTGCTGCCGAGGTGATAAGACCATCTTTGTGGAGGGGCTCAGTGCTGTGTTGCAGGTCCCGGCGCCGGCGGGTACCTGTGCAAGGGCCAAGTCCGGCGCCAGGCGGAGATCGCACAGCAGCAGCTCAGCCGCAGGATGGACGAGGTGCTGTCCCAGCTGCAGGATGGACGAGGTGCTGTCCCAGCTGCAGGATGGATGAGGTGCTGTCCGGCGGGGCTGCTGACAGCGCCGGGGAGGGCGGGGGGCTCTCCAGAGCGCACTTGGCTGCGCAGCCCTGCGGGCTTGCCCTCCCGAGCGCTGCAGACAAAGAGCACGGCTGCTCAGGATGGCAGGCGGCGAGTGCTACCCCGGCCTGGGACCAGAGCAGGGATGGGTGACAGCCAGATCCCCGGAGCTGGGAGGTGTGGATGCGAGGTCAATGCAAATCTCTCTCGTCTCAGGAGTTTGGAATTTTTCTCCTACCGCGTTGCAATTCAAGGCGCTGCTTTCTTTTGCTGGCAAGGCAAAGCTATGAAAGTACCGGAGGAGTGCAAAAAAAAAATTAAGCTAAAATGAGAATTGACTCTGGTGCCCGCAAGTTAGCCTAGACAAGTCCAATCTTGCAAATAATTAACACACGTAGATAATTTTAGAGACCCAGAGTCTGAAGCCTTTACAAGTATAGCCAGTTGCTTATCATTCAGAGATTTAGGGAAGATCTCATCATTACATGCAGTGATCTCAAGGAAGATCATCATGACAATGTAGCTTAAACCCACACCTTTTTATGTCTCTTTAAGATACTGTTCCAACACAAATAATTCAAAGTTGGCTGAACTGTGAAAAAATAGCAGTTGAAAAATAACTGCTGATGTATGTATTCATCCTAGGCTCAAGGAAAACATTTGTCATTTGGAAAGCCACTCTGAGCTTGCTTTTTTAGCACCCAAAAGTATCGGAGTATCTTAAGGTTTTTGTCAGGTCTTACACGTGAAGCTGCAGTGCACTTTTTTCCCCATTGTGGCCAAGCTCTGTGTTGTGAGCAAGACAGTTTACCTGACATGTCATTACAAAGCATGAGAAAATTGTCATCATAAATCATCAATGCGAAAATAAAGTCAGCCTCTGGGATTGCAGGATTTCTTCCAAAATTTTCTCCTAGCTATGATGAGAACTGTAAGGTAGCTCTAGGTTTCAGTCTTTTTTAGCTGCTGAAGTGCTGTTCTGCATTTCCCAGTTTCCAGAGAGTCACCATGGCAGTCACACTGTTAACCCAACCTTGAAGAGCAAACATCAGCACCAGCAACAGCCTGGTTATGAGTCTGTAAACATTACCTCATCCGTTTCAGAGAATTTTAACTCTCTTCCCCATTCCAGACAATGACATACTAACTGCCCACTCCAGTGTCAACTGTTTGGAGAACAAAAACTTTAAACGTTACAAAAATAATTTTTAAAAAATCCAGAGTAATAAAAATGTGCATAATTGCATTCTGGTGACACCCTGATTAGGTAGTTTTTGAGTCAAAAACTAAATAAATGTTTCTTACTGTATACTGTATTTAACTTTATTTTGTATAGAGATCCCACCAAAAATGACAGAAGTTTGGAGTTTGGCAGATGAGTAGAAAGGAATCCATTCCACTACACATTTGTGTAGCAGAGTTATGCGATGCAACATGATGCACATCTAGATGAACAAAAGCTTCACATTTAATGGGTAGGATTTGGAGAGAAGTGTTTAGTAATGTCAGTTCTGAGCGTAATTTTCCCTTCTCATTCTTTCATCCTGTTGTTGCCTTTCCATGCTGTAGTAGTTTTATGGTTTTGTATCAGAAATTTATTTATCTCATGTTCATGGCCAGTCTCTCTGTGTTCCACAGTTTGGTCATCACTGTTTGGCCACTATTTCTTGTTATGCACTATTCTGTTTTAGGCTGCTTAATTAGAAATGGTTAATTGGCCCCGGTGTCTTATGTCAGGGAAAATAACAGTCTTTTAACTGTATTAAGCTTCCACAAATATTCCCCTTCATGCTAATTTCCCTGCTTCCAGCTGAGCTGTTTAAAATGCTAAAAAAAACACCCTCTTTTGTCGCAGTTAAATAGTTTACTAGGAAACAGTCTACGGGTTAGCTGTTTGTAGTTTAAAATGTGTGTCAGTGAAGGAGATGGGGGGGGTTGTTTGTTTGTTTTGGGTTGGTTTTGGGTGGTTTTTTTGTTTTGTTTTGTTTTGTTTTGTTTTGTTTAACATTGGCGATCCTTTCCCTTTCACTCATAAATGATTTGCCGATATCCCATCAAAGCACCGATTTAATTATTTTCTTTCGGAGGTGTCGGCGGGCCGGGCCTGAGGCCGGGCTGGGTCCCGGGCCGCTGCCAGGCCTGGAGCTCCCCCGCGTGGCGGCCGCGGCCGGAGCTGGGCCGGGAGCGGGGCCCGGTCCCGCTGCTCCCGCCTGGGAATGCTGCACCGCTCCGCCAGAATTAAAGCCCTGCCATCAAACGCCAACATGCCTTGCTAGAAGTGCACCGAAGCACCGCTTTTAATTTTTTTTCTTATTCCCTTTTTTTTTTTTTTAATTCAAAAAACCCCACCTCTTTTCATTGTTCCTGCTGTGCCTCATTTTGCAAGGTTTTCTCCTAGAGCAGTGAGGAAGGGGAACTACTCCAGAGCGTAGTGCGGTGACGCTTTGGAGGCCTGAGCATCCCTTGGGCTGTGCCTCATCTCCAGCCCCGGAGGACCTGGGTACAACCACAGCCCACAGGTATGATCCCAGGGTGCCATGGCAATTATAAGGTCACATCCCCTAACAGAAGAGAGCCTCCATGCAGGGAGAGCTGACAGAGCAAACGCAGCACAGGCAGGTAGTGAAATGGGGCTGAAAATGCCCCATCGTTCCATTGAGCATGAGTAGCGGAGGCACTCAGCCATGGGACAGGACAGCACCGTGGAAGTGGCTTAAAAGGTTTTTAAGCCACTGAATGTCGCCATGCTGCTACCAGCAATTGCAGTTGATAGAGCACAGTATTAAGTTCGGTGCCTGGACAAACTCAAACTATTCTCCACTGACATGTAAATGAAAGTGTGTTTTGTGGGTCAGCAGCACATTTGTGGACCTCTCTGTGTTTGAGTTTGGGGACAAAGACGTTTTCATCTGAGGTCCTGTAAATGACCTGGCATCCCTGCAGAGATTCCTCCACCATCTGATTGCAGCCCTTGCCTGAGTGAGCTCCAGAGCCTATGGGTTGGGTCAGCCTGTATGCACCTTAAGTGATGAAGAGGGTGGGTTTGGCCTTCTTCGCCGCTTACATTAGCAATGTGCTGGCCATGGAAGATGAATTTTTTCTTTTTTTTTTGGTCAAGCACAAAAAGTAAGCAAGTTAAACAAGCACAAGTAGTCACAAGAGAGCTGATACCATCAAACTCTTTGTCAAGTTTTTCAGTGTTATTTTTTCAGTACGTATAACAGCATACTTTTACCTGGACACACTGCTGCTTCTCGCAGCTTCAATTTACAGCTGCCTAGCATCGTTTCAAAATCCTCGCTTTTGAATCACACATAAAGCTCAGAGATTTTCCCTCAAACATTCCAGCCTTTACTTTTTACTAACCCCAGTGAGAGTATTGAAGGAGCACTATATCATGCTCAGTACATTATGCCCATGTTCAGAGTCAAAGTGCAGTAATATGGACACAATTTTGCCTATCCATTTTGATATGATGGTTCCTTTAACAGCTTGTTAAAGCACTGATGCAATTGAGTTGCATTAACAGGGACTGAAAATGGGTTAACAGTTTAATGATTGAAAAATCAAATACCAAAAAAGAGCCCAGCCTCCAGCCAGCTAGGTCTGAAATATCTATCTTTGGCTTTAAATGATTCTTCTATTGTTATTCCCTTTCCATATTCAGACCTTGTTTGCATTACTGTAGATTTCCACCATTCATCTAGTATAAATCTGCCCTCACTCAGCCCTGAAAAGCTGGTCCCAAAATAGGTGAATTCTCAGACTGAGCAGAGCATTCCCAGCAATTTTTGTGTTACTTCCCTGCAGAGAGTGTAAGTCAGGACTTGGTCTAAGATGTCCTTTATCACCCTGTTGAATTCCTGCTGTGTTTAGCAGCTGGCAGAACTTAAAATAGCCTTCAGACTATGCTAAATATTGCTGAATTTCTAATGTACTTTCTAGTGCTATGTTCCCATAGCACTAGAAGGAATCATTTGGGACACTGAGTCCAGCTTTTCAGTAAGCACAAGTCTCCACATAATACACATCTAGTTTGTGGGAGCACACAGCACAGTTCACCCTTCACTACATCCTGTAACCCACCTGAGACCTGAAGTACAAGATGCGGAAGCAGTTTAAAAATGGCAGAACCATTGCAGTGAAGGAAAGGAAACAATCCAGGGTATGACCTGACAGAAACTGACAGAGAACTAGAAGTATATAAGAATGTCATAAAGCCACCTTTAACCTTACTTTTGCTCCCCAAGCTGCTCTTAAGCCACAATTTGGCATGAGTCAGGGTCCCCTACGCTGCTTTTGTGCAGTGCTAACTTTGTAATCCTTTCTAGAAGTCCGAGGAGTTGACAAAAAGATTTGTGGGACTCATTTTAAAGCCAGAGTGCTTTGCAGCCATGTAGGAGTTTGTACTGTGTGGTTTCTGCTGAATCGTGTAACGTCGTACTGGTCAGCTGAAAAATGCATGATAAAATGGGTTGGTTTGATACTGGCCAAAAGCAAGATTTTCCTCACCATGCTGATGTACTGCCCAAGCTTTACATCCCTGTCAAGATATTCCCTTCTGAAATACAGGAAATACATTGTTCTAAAGTCTTTGACATGACAATAGTGACTTAGTAGTGCATTCCCTCAAATTGTACCTATGCTTTTCCTACTTTCTTGCTACATTTCCACTAAAAAAACCCACCACAGGCATAGTTAATATCTGATTAATTTTTAGGGCCCACTGAGAAGGATTGTGATCCTTTCAGTCATTCTGGTTTCTTTTTAATGAATAATTAAATATGTGAATTCAGAAATTATTTTCAGAAGCTTGAATTTTACTTGCCAGCTTTTCTGTTGCTTGTTAGTTCGATTGACAATGACATGTTATTGCTCAGCCAATAAACTTCTACGCAATACTGACACAGTGGCAGTGTTTTTTTCATTTTTCATTTTTGCCAAGAAAGAAGCAGTGCAAAAGCAATAACAATTTATCTTCTTCAGAATTCTAGTTGCTTGCAAAAGTCTGGAAAAGTTTATGTCCTCCTTTTGCAGTATGCCTACAGCTTTGTGTTGCAGTAGAGCCAAAACAGGCAAATGGAAAGACACGTTTAAGAGCACTAATAGGAATATGCCCAAGAAAATAGTCTCATCAGGACGCACATAGCTGTTAGAACCAGTGATAACAAGGGAAGGATCTTGAAATTTTCTACTATATGAAATACAGCAACCAGAAGGTCTTAAGGAAAGACTGAAAAAAAACCTGTTAGCAGTATCTGTAACATGCAGGAATCCTACCCCCGCTTCCATTTCCTTCCCTCATGTGCTTGCAATATGTTGTAAGGGTGCAAGTGTGAAAAAGAACACATACAGAGTTACTTGTAGGCAGTGCAGAGACACTTGTGGTTTTTCTTGGTGTATGTATTTATTTTTGATGGCGAAACACCATAATTTTGCCATTTTCATGGAGTTAATTGGGCAATAGGATTTGCATCTGACATGATTTTTTTTCCCTGAAATCTTGCAAAATTACTAGAAGTTATGGTCTCACTTGAGGTGGATCACTGAGACCTAATTTTCCCTGTAAACTGAATATACTTTACACTGAAAGCCCTCCTTATACACATACTAATATAACCATATACTGTCACCATTCACTCAAGTAAAACCTTGTAAAAATCAGTTTTATATAAGAATATGGATAATTTCGGATTTGTTGACTTTTATAATAAAACAAAAGGTCTTCTACTGCCTTTTTTGCTGGACAGAGAGTGAGTAGTGTGGTAGGGTTTTGTTTGGAGTGTTCCAACAAGTGTATATTGTTTCACATGTTGTATGGGCTCGGCTTGTCTTGCATGTTTGTGCACCTCTGTGAGATCAGCAGAGACAAGCATCGTTTGTCAAGTATCTGTGTTTCATTGGTTCTCATTCACATTGCTGTTGTAATTCCTGCTGCGTTCTACTCTTACAGCTGCTTTGCAGTACCTTCCACTGCTCTAAGCTTTATGGCCCCATCCCTAAATGTATAAATTCAGAATACAGGAAATGTGGGGTTTTTTCATCTAACAGAAATATGTACTGCAGGAACCGCTGCTACACATAATCCTGCTAAACCCAACTTTGCTAGTGTCCAAAAAGGCGTGTGTGTGTAAACAAATGGTTAACTGGGAATGAGAAATCCTCAGAATCCCCATAACTACTTTTGGAAAGTCTGTAATACCTCAGATTTTTGGAGCTGAAAGAAATCTGTAACTCTACCAGATGAGGCTCCCCGTGTGGAAAGCAGATTATCCCCATAACAGCCTATTGCTGGGATCTTTGACCATTCCTCTAAATGCAGATTATCCACCAGATGCTGGCCACCTCAGAGAAGAGACACCAGACTCCATCTACCATGTGCTCATTCTCACACTGCACAACGGCTTTAGTCCTACGTTCCATATATTTTTTTCAGTGCTTCAGGAGTTCAAATTCTGACTCAGGTTGAACTCTGCTGTAATAAAATAGCCATGGCTGGAAGTGTTATGATAATCAATCTTTTAATAAACCAGGTAGAAGAAACAGAAGAGCATAGATGCAGCAAATGCCACTGCACAGTGTGCTCTCCCGTTACCTGGAGGCGTTAGGCTGTACAGAAGCATAATGTCAGCAAGCACTTGGTTCATTCAGCTCCTCGTCATCCTCTGTACTACCTTGGTAAGAGGTATAATAGAGCTCTTATTTCTGTTCTTTTCAGATTTTGTTGTTACGTGTTTTTGTAAAGTCAAACAAATAGGAAAATTAATGACAGCATGTGAATATACCACAGAATAATGCTACTTAGAGACTGCTGTGCCCTTGTTTCCAATTAACCTTAGTGTTCATCATAGGCTGCAGCCAGCTGCATCTATCACAGTTACTTGGGTTGGGGGAAAACATCCATCATTATTACAGCCACATGGAGGCTGTAGGAATATGTTATTTTCCTAAAGCATCATAATCCTCCACTTAACCAAAGAGGGCCTGGGATAGCTGGGAGGAAATGAAACTCAATTTTCCCTGACATCTGCTTCAGCCTTTGGTATAATCAGCACCACATGCACTAGGCAAGGTCACAAACTTTGGCAATGTTCATCTCAACATGCAGTTTCTCCATTCTAGTGCCATTAACTGCTCAGCAACCCCTCTTTCTCCATCCCACTGTTTTTAATCTGCT
>VYZR01076335.1:0-27763 GCA_013400675.1 Oxylabes madagascariensis | reverse complement strand
AAAACACTAAACATGATTTTTTTCAAGCATATTTTAAAAGTCCTGTTTTCTAGTTGTACATTTACTAAAGCCCAAGTAAACAGGAGTGTTGCCAGTTATTTCAGAAAAAGCATGATTGACTCTATATATAGTACTGAAGCAAATAATACTCCAACTAGTTTATTCCCACCAAAGGAAATCACTAATTTTACTAAATAAGCATTTCCTTGCAGATAGCTGTATAAAATTACTACAGAATATTGAAAAGTTAACAAATTTCAGAATCTTGATCATAATTCTTGTCAGTGCTAGTGAAAGAACAAAAGTGGGTAGAATTTGATTAATTTAAATATTTCGCTGTCAAGATCAGCTTTGTCGAAATGTACAGAAACTGCTGCACGTTAATAACTATAGTCAGAAGCTCAACAATTTGAAAGTTGCTTTTTTTTAACGAAGTTTGCCTTGTTTTCCCATAACTTTTGTTTCCCACAGATGAATGTATCTGGCTCTCATTCTGCTGTCTTATTCTTTTTTTAGCTTCCTGAAATGACTCATATTCAGACACGGCGACCCTGGTTGATGTTTCTTCTACAGAACCTTGGATTACTATTAGGCTGGCTTTGCCTCTTACTTTTGGCTGTATTTGAACAGAAAATTAAAATATAAATTTTCTGTTGGAAATCTCGAAGTACCACTTATGGGAGTGGATAGCATTATTCACAATTTTGTCATGTCTGCCATAGTGATATGTAAATTAAGTTGCTGGGATTTTATATCTGAACAGTAGATAACTATTTTACTTTATTAACTTATTGTTCAGATTTTTGTAATTATTTTTTGTAAAAATGAATGTTTAGAATTATGTTTTATTTGTTACTGAGTTTACCAGATCCCATGCTCAAACTCACAGGAGCTTTTAATTAGTTTTTATTGAGACTGTTCTAGTTGAATGTTCTAAGTGATCTCTGCGAGTCTGATTGAAGAAAAGAATAAAACACTTTTATATGCAATAATTAAAGTGGACTAACCATAGTTGAATCATTTGAATATGGATTTTTTTTTGCCTTTTAGTACTAAGATTTCTTTAAATCTGAAAAGAGTAGCAAAGCTAAATTGCTAAATGGCATAAAGCAATCTCATAAAGTCTGCACTTTCTACTTTGTCAACATAAAGATTCTCATCCGTTGCATCTTACTGGTTCACTGTAGCAGAAAAAAATGACAAGTGTAAATGTTGAGGTTTATGATACAGAAATTAAGGAACTCTTTTTTGGCTGTAATACAGTTTCTTATATGTGTGATGGAACCTGTGACAGTCAAGCACTGGAATAACCACCCTTTGCATTATCTCCACCTCTGATGGTTGCTTACAGCAACTGCTTATGAAGGATTATAAAAAATGTGTTTAAATTGCTTTTCCCTGGTATGCCTTCCAGGCTCCTCAAATGAAGGGATTTCTTGAGCCAAATATTGCTTCTGAGACATCACATTCAATAAACACTTGCCTTCCTGTCAGCAATTAGCTTAATCATAGATATGTGATGTGCATTGTGGAAAGGATTTTTTCAGTTGTCTAGAGTGCATGTAGCCTCATGGCAACTCCTCCCATTCTGAGTGATTTTTGTGTAATTAGTCCTCTTGATTTCAAGGTAATTCTGCACAAGTTGAGATGATTAATTTAATTTGGTTTTGCAGAACTGAGTCTGAAACAAATATACAAATTCTGCCCTGATTCTGATGTGCTGAGCAGCTTCCAGGAGGTATTGAGCAACACTCAGCTGTGTAATTTCAGCTCTTTACATGCTCTCAATTTCTGGTGCAAGGACTTTTCCCCTACCTTATTTATACTTTTTGTATGAGAACTAAATTATGTTCTTTCTTTCTCCTCTGGTGAGCTGTGGAAATGTGTTGCTCTGATGAGCAAGTTACAGAACAGTTATATATTCTTTATGAAGCAACCTAAAGTTTTCTTTTCTTTGTCTAAACTCTGTCTTGAAATATCTCTACATTATGACACAACATGACTGTCTCACAATGTGTCCTGTGTTTATTTGATAGCTCCTAGTGAAGGCACAATTATTCTCATATTACAGAGAGGAACAGATTCTACTCTCCTACAGCAGACTGTCAGACCTGTTGGTTCTCAAAAGCTTCTTATTAACTTAAAAAAATGCAAAGTGAAAAAAATACTGAATTTCACTGTTTATGATAGCCCACACTCATGGGCTTGTGAACCCTTAGTCAACCACTGACTAACCCTCAAGGAAAAAAAAACAAACTTAGAGATAATTTTAAAGGTAGATATGGATTCATTTTCAGTGCCTGTTAGTTATGCGAATCTGTAGCAATTACACCAATGCAAATCTAGACAAACTTAGACATGTACATAACTTCAGAAACCTTGTCCCAAACAATTTATCCAAGGGAACACAGGAAGTCTCTATCTGACAGGAGGGTGAACTGAGCTCTTTTTAAGGGCCTAGCTTCTTTTATTTAGGAGGGCAAATATTACAATTGCTTTTTATGTTGATGTAACTTTGAAAGGTGAGTTGAGAAGCCATGTCTAATGCTTCTGTTTTCAAAGTTTACATTTTTTCCCAGAGCTTATGCTTGATTTTAATAAGGTAATATTTTTAAAAAGTGGTTTCTCAGTATTTCATCTGTTTGTGTTGGCACTGAGTCACTTCATGGCCTTCAGCTGTGACAGTCAATTCAAGCAATAGCAGGGCATCGTTGGACGTAAGCAAAATCCATTCTTGTATCAGATGGTGCCAATGAATATTGGAAACATGCATTATTTCAAAGAGAAGAGTTACCATAGTTTGAATGCTTATGTGTGCCTAATGTTTGCTTCCACAGAAAACAAGACTACCAATATGATCATGTTTTGGTAATGTTATTGTATTCTCTAATATTTGTCTACTATTTATTAACGTGTCTAAAAGAGGGCAAGTAATTTCTGGCAGTGTGTACTTTAAAGTTGCATATATGCATAGGTTCCCATCCATATATGTTCTTTGAACGTATTGTATCCGTATCTATTAAGAAAATGCCATCTTGTGACTATATATGCTTATCAGGCATCTTGATCACATTTTACAACCAAATGTATTTATACAACTTCCACCACAGGCACAGATATGTTGATCAGAAAGCCAGTTAATCTTTATTTCTGCCACAGAGCTCTTTGGTTTTTGTGGTGTTTGTCAGTAAATGAGTAGTTCTATGACCATTTTACCCTGGTGTGCAACCTGAACACCTGAAGTCTCATCAGCATTTGAAAGTTTGAATTCCTGTGGCATTTAGAGAGAACTTATCTCGCTACTTAAGGTTAGTGCCTCTGCTGTAAATCTCTTTACATTAGTGTCTTTAAAAAGATACTGAAGGTGGAGTATTACTATGTGTAAATCAAGATCTCTACCCTTACAGATGGCTGTTCCTATAGATCATTGAAACAGAAAATTAAATAAGCTTTACACCAAAGAGATTCACCTGTCGAATTCATAATTTTAGTCAATGTTCTCTAAAAATTCAAAGAAAAATAATAGAATATGTTTTTGTGTCCTTACAAAAGAGAAGACTCTGCGCAAGTGTTCTTATAATGCATTCTCATTTACTCTGTTTTAAATCTGTAGAGTTCGTTCATAGAGATTTGAAACAGGCCTATTTTTAAAGCCAGGTACATCTTTCTGTTGCTTCAAACCTAACAGACAGAGAGCATAATATGCCAATGTTTTCATTGAGTCAAATCCTGAGTAAGGACTGCAGAACTTCATCACTTGCAGCCCTTAAATCAGGACTAGGTTTCTCTGTAAGAGGTATGCAATTACTCAAACAGATGTTATGTGCTTGATGGAGAGATTACTTGGTGAGGTTTTACAGCCAGTCAGGCAGTTCTAACTAGATAATCATAATGTTCCTTTGAAACTTTAAATACATGAATCTATAGATGAAGGAATTTTCTTGGAAGAAGCTGTTTAGCGTTTCTCCCTTTCATCTATTCTTAGCTTTCAGGCACTCTTAAAATGAAATGATCTTGCTTTCCTGCACAGAAAACTAGAGAGAAAAGGAAAGGTTGAAAGAATTTGTTTGGTATGGTGTTTTTTCTTGGAAGTTAGATGGCAGAGGGCCTCATAAAGAATACTTTCAATTCCAAACTCCCAGCACTCCTGAGAGCTGACCTTGTACCTCTATTTTCTGTATATGTTACACATTATCCAGTGACTCCTAAGATAAATAGTTCCTTCTTTGCAGTCAGTTATAGTAATGCCCTCAAGTTTCTGGAGCTCATCTGCGTGTTTTAAATACTGCCATCTATTCCTTTACTGTATTTTATGCTTTAAACATTAAAGTGGCATTTTCTCCATAGACAGAGATACACCTTTTTCATATAAGAAAACATAGTTAGTTTTGGTATTTACCCTTGATTTGTTTTTCTATCACCCTGTCATTGCACTTGAGTAAGCGAATTATCATTGTAATAGTTTTAAACAGGTTTATATCTGTCTGATGTATGGATTAGGGCTGCTATCTTATCTATGTTCTTAACTTTTCTTTCTTTACTGTAACCTTTTGTCAAGCCTTCCTCTCATTTTAAAAATAAGCTGCCTTCTATTGTGAGTGTAGCTGTAGGAATGTGACTACAGAAAATACAGGCAGCCGTTGCACAATGGCTTTAATCAAAACAAAAAGTCCTGCAATTTATTTTACTAGACCTACTGACATTCCCTTCTCTCCAAAAGAACAAAAAATCCACACGTGGAGCTGTTGATCTGGGTCACGTAGGGGAATGTAAGAAGTGCCTCTTTCCTTTTATGTCCGTGGTAACAGGACCAAGCACAACGGGAGCCCCTGCCCAGACGCCTGGGCGCGTTGAGGTCCCTGCCGAGCTGCAGAGCGGCATCGCGGGGCCGGGACAGCCCGCGGGGCAGGGACAGCCCGCGGGGCAGGCGGGCACTCCCGAGGGGGAGCCGCAGGGCGGCACTTCGGCCCTGGCAGCGGGCGGACCCAAGGTTTATTTACGGCTGTCTCACCCTGCAGCAGCTCACTGCGGGGCGGGTTGGTTCGTGTTGCCTGCTTTGGAAATGAAAACTATTGTGAAAGCGGTCTGGCCGCTCCCCCGTGAGTGCGGGCTCCCGCAGGGCGGTAATCTGCAGGAGCCCAGCAGGCAGGGTGATCCCAGGGATTCCCAGGGAGCTCCGTCTCCGTGCAGGGCACCCAAACGGAGCGCGACGTGGCCGTGTCTCTCTGTCAGGGTCTCAGCTTTGACATTGCCAGAGAGCATTTAGCGCAGGATTACCTGGCAACCTAAATCTGCCTAGCAGCCATTTACATATTGGCCCAAGATAATGCCGACCTAAGCTCTAACGCAGTGCTGTAAGTGTGTCTATAGGTGACATCTGCAGCTGGCTGGTGAACCCTCCTCCTTTTCCCAGCAGCCAGAAGGACCTAATTTGACCCATCCAAGAGAGGTGACAAGAGGTATGCATCGGGAAATAGACTGGTCAATTATAACGACATATTAGTCTTGGTTTTAGATCACACCCAATTGTCCTCCATGGACTCTCATGCTGCAGGGATGGCAGCGGGACAAAGCCTGCACTGCTCTGTTGGGCAGCTGCCCAGGCTGTCCTCGGCAGAGCACAGGGTGGGTGAACAGCAGCCATAGCTCAGGCCTGGCAAGTGTTTCAGAGTATCCCAGGTGTCCCTGTGTTGCTGGTGTATATCCAGCATCAGGAAAACTCTTTTTAGCTTTTCTGGTAAGGACTTTCTAGTGTTTGTCCTTCCACCTGCTATGCAAACACCATAAGCCATATGATATAGGCTGTTACCTGCTCTTGTCCACCACCCATGCAGATGGTTTTGGACAGGTTTTCGCGTTGCCACAGTTCATTTCTTCAGAAAGGGAAACAATGTTGGAGAATTAACTGAGAATCACACAAAAGGAGATTATTATATGCACAGTGGTACTAGTAATGCAACTCATTTTTTGGAAAGACACTGCTGTGAGTACTGAGAACAAACACAAGTAAGTCATCTTTTGATTCCACACTGAAGTGTGTTGGTGTTGTCTTGGTGGTCTTGGGTTCTTTTACCACTAACAACTGGTAGAGTGCCCTCGTTTCAGGACTTCAAATGCCATCTACCTATTCCCTTGCAAGGGCATAGTAGGAGCTCTGGAGCAAGAGTACACCTACTTTTTGACTGTCATCCCAGTCCAGAAGGGGATGGGTATTGAATTTAAGTATACAACCTAATGCCAGCTATATGCACGGTACAGTGACTCGGGAGAAGGTAGCAGTAATTATCAGCAAGTTTAGAAAGTTTTAAATGGGCAATACACATCTAGTGGTTCCGTATGCCCAGGACAGCACAGCAGCATTCAGAAAACATCCACACTATGCTATAGCCATAAATACAATTCTTTTCCCAGGTACTATCCATATGAGAAGTCCTATGCATGTTAAATCATTCTATTAACACTCCAGAACATCACTGATGATAATTTTTTGCACAAGATTTCAGAGAAAAAGATAAAATGGACAATAAGGTCTCTTCTGTAATGTGGTAAAAAACTGAACACAAGTGACAATGCGCTGTAAATTGCACAGTGATTCCTCATCCTGCACACATGCAAAACATCTCCCTTTTCACTTTGAGACAAACAGGGCAAAACTGATACAGAACAGGAAAGCCAGAACAAGAAACTGTCCAAGAGAAAGTTCTTATAGATGTGTAAGGTGTTTAGGTGTAAATGACAAAACAAACAATAATCCATAAAGAATTACTCTCTCCTGATTGCAGTACCTTCTCATTGATAAACACAAACCCCACACAATTCTCTCAAATATTATGGAACATTATCTCTCAAATATTATTCTCTCAATATGCTGGAGAATATTTTGGCTAAGAAGTCCAGTTTTAACACTGGAAATAGTTCACATATTACAAAATAGATGACTTTTAAAAACTCTTAATTTTGAGACAGGCATTGAAAATATGATCTATATGTTCATAGGCATGTAGTTTGGAAAATACATATTCCTAGTTGATGAAATCAGTGTAACTTTGTGCACAGGATGTAAATTCCATCTCAATTAATGAGAGAGGAAAAAGCTTAAGAGAGCATAGTCCATTTTTTTATCATTTCCTACTACCTTAAAACCTAGTTTTCAAATTGGCTTTTTGTACTTGCAATTAGCAAGAATATGCCATTTGTCTAGACAACAGAGTAGCTGACTATCTGATGTTTCTGTCATTATTAAGGTAGACTAAGAAAGCACATGACTATTTGTAAATTCCTTTCTAGCATGTCATATTTCAATACACCATCAAAATTCTTAGGTTGGAGTGCACACAATTACCCCTTCATTCTTGACCATGAATCCTGCTCATGGAACTGTGTTTTCTAGAAGTAATTAAAATGTATTTCACTTGAGTGAAGTGGCTTTTTCTGTTTCCTTCTCTTTGTCTCACTTAATTTCTCCCCTCAATATAACTCCTGCTGTGTGTTAACTTTCAGTTTTGGTGGAGAAAACCTGATTTTTTAGAGACATTTCATTACTATAGTGTGTGTTGGATCATGGGCAAGAGAGACTTCAGAATCGATGGTTTGAATTCTAAGGAAGTGTAAATAGAGCAAGAGGCTCCTGCCTTTTTTTAGTTGGTTTGTTGCTTGAGGTTTTTTAACTTGTTTTATTTTGTTATAAGAGAGTATAATCCAGCTTTAAAAGAAAAAAAAAGGAACAACTGAAACCCCAACAAAATATTTAAATGTCAAGGTGCAAATACCAACACTAGTATTCACCAGTTTACGTTTGACTGCAAGTGACCAGGTCTTCTGCACATCTGCAATCACTCTTTTAAAGCCATTACTTCCCAACTGAGACATATTAACTGACCCTGGGCATGTGCATAATGTTTTGAAAATTGTCAGTAAAACAATTGCTAAGCACTTTCATTTCTACAACCTACTAGTATTACTGATGAAGACACAGAAAAACAGTTTCTAATAACAGATAAATATTGGATTTAGGCAATATAAACTGAAAATTGCTGATGACTTGAAGTAGATATGTACTTGCAATACACTCTTGCTGTTTATAGTTCTGATATGAATGTAAACTATAGCCATAGCAAGAGTTGCTTTTGAGTATCTCACTGATTTCAAGTAAGAAATATTCCATACTTCTTCCCTTCAGAATTCACAACACAAAGGGTATCTCAGACATTAAGAACCAACCTTCAGGTCCCTGGCTCCCTCATGAATTACATTTTTGTGTGTTCAAAATGGCTATTTGAATAGTAAAAAGGCCCTTTCCTGTCTTCTGCACTTTTGACCTACTTATTTCAGAAACAGTCACCTTTTACAAAGAATTGCCAAGCTTGTTCCCCAGAGAAATTGGTGCTTCACATGGTAAGACACAAAGTTTTGGCAGAAGAGACATTCACTATATTCATGGTTACAAAATAGCATCAGATGTCAGACTCAAGACTTTGCCCTCGAATGCTCTTAAAATCAGTGAGACTTTGCAGCATGAATAAATCACTTCTGAATTCTCAGTTTTTTTGTTTTGTATTGGCAAAATTTTACTAAAAGCAGTAATTTCTGCTTTGTGCTGTTTTAAACAAAAGACAAACACAGGCTTTTGGATTCTTTATGACAAAACTCCCAAGTCTGCACAGTGCCTCTGTTACTGAGATCTACATGATAAGGAGATCATCTGAAATACAGCTGGCAACCAGCACTGTTTCTCAAGTACTAAAAGTTCCTGGGCGGTATGTTTGATAAAAAACACATTGCATGTTCATTTATCCCCTATGTCTATTTAAAATGTGAGATATAAACATCTCTACTATAGACCAACTCAAAACGCCTGTATCTGGTTTACATCCTTAAGTCACCGCATGGACAATTCATTAGCTAATCCATTGTGGAGCTGATTTTTAACAACATAAAATTTTGAAAATTCAATTTTTGAAGTTCAACCAGATCATGTAATTCCCTTCCAGTAAGCCTACCACTGCAGTTATAGCTGCCTTGTGTTATTATTTTCTGGTGACAGATAGGCTGCTGCAAATACTTCTACCATAATTAATCTGCTCCAAGAGAACAAATAATTTAAAAAAAAAAAAGGGTTGGAAGTAAACTTTTACGTTACTTGGTACTGCACCTTACAGTGTGAATGGCTCCTTGCAGTTTTGAGGTCTATGAATGTGAGACAAATAAGACAAAACAATTTCTCATGCAGTTACAGGAAAGAAACAGTGTTTAATATGTCTGTGATGCCAGATAATAAGCATCAATAGTAATGTAACAATTTTGGTGGTAGTCTGCTTGTCTTTAACTCTGCCTATTGGCTACATCTAATATTTTCGCCCTAATTACACAGTGTTCCACATTCCTCGCTTAAATGAGAGAATAATCAAACAAACTCTCTCAGGGAAAATCTAATGAAGAAGAGAGTTCCTTCACAAATGAGATTTTTTCCATGTCTTGTCTCTTACATTATCTCATCAGCTGAATTCTACAGAGTGGTAAGGAAATGGAAAGAATTTCTACTAGAGTACAACAGAAAGCTCAAAACATGAGGATTTCCAACCAGTTTTAAGCAGCATCTTTGGGTGCTTCAAGTATCCCCTAGGGCTTGGTAAGTTTCTCAATTTGTCTATCAGTAGTTAGATATAGCAAAAAAAACTTCCTTAGCTCTGTGCTCTTATCTTTGCACACAACTTTGTAAGGGCAGTAGGACAGAAAAGAATTGTCGGTGAAAAACCCCAAATATCTGCACAGAAACTACCTGTTTCTAGGTATGGCTAATGCAAAAGTTAGCAAAATACATTAATCCTACCTTTTTCTCTAGAGTTTAGAGGCCTTTGAGATTGCAGGATAATCCAGTCTGGATATAGAGAATTGGATGTAATCCTCTCCTGATAGTACACAGGTTTTCTATCAAAGATCTGCATCTGATCACTCCTCTCTGTTAGAGATTGTTTAAAGGAGGCTATTCCGCCAGGTTGTATGAAATGTAATTGCAGATCAGAATACTCAAAAACTAATCCAGAACTAGTTAGTCCCATTTCCAGACACTGCTCGTGCATTTTCTCCGGGGCCTACTGTTCCCTGGAGCAGAGATTAGAATCCCCAAGTGATAAATTGGTCACCAGGCTGAAGAGTAACAGCCAAAGAAGAGCTGAGGTGGGCAAACACCTCTGGAGACTCTAGTCCAACCATCCTAGCTCAGAGCAGGCTCAGCTAGACCAGATTTCCCACAGTCACGTCCAGCTAAGTGTTGAGAATCTCCAAGGATGGGGACTGCACAACCTCTCTGGGTAACCTCTGCCAGTGCCCAGTCAGCCTGTTTTCACTGGTGCATTTCATCTCTTGTCCTGTCACTAAACACCACTGCAAAGAGTCTGCCTCAATCTTCTGCCTTCTCGTTAAACAACAGTTTAACTTCAAGTGTCCATACTCATGGATAGGATGCCCCCAAGCCTTCTCTTCCTGAGGCTGAACAGTCCCAGCCCCCTCAGCTTCTCCTCATGCAACAAATGCTACAGGCCCTTAAGCACCTTTGAAAAACTTTTCTGGCCTTGTATTTCCATGTGTTTCTTGTCCTGGGAAGTTCAGCATGGGGCCCAGCACTCCAGATATGTCTCATCAGGGCTGTGTAGGGAGGCAATGCTGGCAATGCTGACAGACAAGCTGGACATGAGCCAGCAGCCTGTCCTTACAGCACAAAAGGGCAAAAGTCTCCTTTGCAAAGCTGATTTCCAGCTTGATCCCAGCCTGTACTGGTGCATGGGGTTATTCCTCCCCAGGGACAGGACTTGGCATTTTGGCTTTTTGAACTCGACGAACAAAACTCCTGTTTGGCAATTTCTCCAGCACATCAAGATCCCTCTCAATAGCAGCACAACCCCCAGTTCTCTACCACCTGCAGATCACATTCCTTCTTTTCTTTTTCTCCAACCTACTACCTTAAATTAATTCCTATGGAGTTCTGAAGAGAATAGAGGAGAGTCATGCCTCAGAGCTGCCAGTAAGTGTGATGTAAGCATAGTCCTTTGGGGAGTAGGAGACAGGGATCTCAAGCTCCCCCTGATAAAAGCAACAAGGCAATATCCCCAGCAACGTTCTTCACACATTAGATATCTTGCCTAAGAATAAGGATCTATGTTTTTCTCTCAACCATCTCTGGAAAGGCAGTGACCATAGTTTTGGTCAGAGGACAGTTCACAAATTAGGCAATTTTAAGCATGTCTTGGCTAGACCCTAGAAAATTCCAAATTTCTAGGTCTTGAATACATGAGTGAGAACATTTTGAATTGCTCAGACTGTAACAGAAGCTGAATTTAGGGAGCTTACCAATCAAATGGAGATATTTAACAAGTTTGTGTAACTCCAGAAGTTATTCATATGTTGCAACTTTACCCTGATTTTATCCTTTCCATCCAGCCTTACTGAGTTCTAAGAGTATACAATATTCTCTGTCAAACTACTGCTAGAGACTCTAGAGATGGGAAAAGAATGAGAGGAGACAGATATTGCATCGTTATTTTATTCTAACACTCCCAGCCAGTCCACATCCCTGCAAATTACTATAACTTATGCTGTAAAAAAACCACTAGAGCTACAGATGTATGTTAAAAGTTTAAACAAGTAAGCATTTTTGCAAAATAAAAATAAAAAGTGCAAACTCTACTTACTACCATCTTCATTTCTGCAAAAGCTATGTCAATATGTGAAGTGATCAAACACTGTCTCATTAATAAGCTTGTTTGAAAATCAGAAATTCAAAGAATGATGTTTTATTTTCATGTGTTAACAGTTTACTTGCTATCAATAAACTTCTTCATCTTCCTGCACTGCACAGATCTGACTGTACTTTCCATGCTTTTGTTAATGCCAAAATGTGCCCATCAGATAAAGTTTTCTATTTGGATAGCACTTCTTGTCTTTCCAAAGCTGTTCATAAGTCTGGAACACAGGCTTTAAAATGCCAAGTTTGTAAGATGTCTCTTTTTCTGAGTGAATGTGTCCTCAGTTAAAGCAATAGCCTCTTGCACTTCAGAGTTCGCCTTAGGAGAAACCAGGAAGAAATGAAAGGTAAATGTGAGTGAACTGCAATAAAAATCTGAATATATTTCAAAGGTGATCTCAGTGCATTTATTTAAATAATTAAAAAAATTATAAATCACAAATCCTTTAATTAAAACAGTTTTCAGAGCCCCTTAAAGAATCACTGTAGGAAGCAGTTCACCCTGAATCTCAATTGATTATTTCTTGCTATCAAAAAATTATCAGTACTTTTAGTTGCAAATGTAGAAACTTGCACAATACTTCCTCTGTAGAAAATGAAATCTTTGGAAGTTCAGAAATACATGCTTCTGTGCTGTTTCACTTACTTTTGCTGCTTTGACCACACACTTTCTCAAAGGTTTTTTCAGGCAATTGCAACTAGCTGACATTCACAATGGTGCTACAAGATAGAGCAGAGGGTATTCAGCAGGCTTATTGCAGCAATATTTGTTCCTATTGACTTTTTTCCAAAGTGTTCAAATTTTGGTTCTTCTAGGGAAAGCTTTTATTTGCCTTAAGACTCATACTTTACTGTAGTACAATGAAAGACAATATTTTGTGCTGTAAACAGCTATGGAATTGTAAATTACTGCTATTCACCCAAGAAATGCTGTTTCAATCATATTTAATCCCATGTAAGTGTTTAATGCGAAATCCTAAAAATGCATTTCCTTAAGAAGTATAATTCCTATCCTTCTCATGACACAAGTTAGTAGGTTTAGAATAATATAAGCTCATTGGTTTGCAAACCATGGCATTTTTACATATTGTTTCTTGATATTTTTAAGTTATAAACAATAAAACAGAAGTTGATGATATGGCTGCTCTAGAGAAATGAGTATCTATTTTCTAAATGTTGTTATTTTTTCTGGGTCAGATATATATTGCTTATAAAGTCACAGAAAATAACAGTTCATATCATAAATCATTTGGAAATACCAGCACTTTTAGTGGTGACACTACCTGTATATTGCATGTTTGCCCCGAGAATACGTTTGTGGTCTGGAGAAAATCTAGAGGTAATTAAATTGGTACTAAATTTATTCTTATGAATACTGTATACTTCATACTAATCCCTTATTTATGATGTGGGCCAGATGCAAGATAGTAGAAATGAAAATTAATAGGTATTCTTCAGGCAGGAAAATTTACTCCATTATTATGCACTGGATATTACAACAAAGAAGGGCTGTTCCTTTTTGGGCTCTCATGGTGAATTGACATTTGGCTGTCATCCTTAAAATTTTTGGGTATACAAAACCAGGCTTTTCAGTAAATATTTACATTTGGTTGTGGTTTTTTGCACTGTGCCAGGACCAAATGAGAAAAAGGCTTTAAACCTTCAGAAACTGTTGAAGTAATATCTATCTCTGCTCATTTTATAGTATTCCTGTCTTTTAAATGCATTTTTATTTCTCATTTGGGAATTCCTAGCAAGATCAGATTTTAACATAATGGAAGAGAAAATTTGGAAGCTGCTGTGGAAAACAGGTTACTGGGGTTACTAACCTGTGAACTTGTTTTCTACCCAAGATATTGTAGACATTCAGAAGTTTAGAGTGTTTCAGGTCTCTTATATTTTGTAAGGAAATAATATTGGCTATCTGAATAGATCTCATTTTAAAGGTCTGAGTATTTAAAACAGTGGCTGGTGCAATATCTTGAATTGAGACTTGCATTTATCTATCTATCTATCTATCTATCTATCTATCTATCTATCTATCTATCTATCTATTTATTGATTACCAAAGTAAACTAAGTTGCATTTATGTGAAATTACTACTGAGAACTGGAAATGGTGGCAGCAACATAGCTTCAGTATTCTCTGTTTTTTTTGTCAGCCCGTAGAGCAAGACAGTCTCAGTAGGAGAGGCTTTGCCTGGAGTGCCCAGCTCAGGGCACTGCTACTTCACTTCAACAGGTTTCAAATTTCCACCAGCTACAGCAGTACAGGGGAGTTGTATTGAGACGGGCATTAGATAAATGCATGACTTGGGTTTGTTGATTAGGACTGAAATTTGGATTCTTTGGTATTACAGTATGAAATCATTGCATCCATATAGGGAAGAGATGTACACTCAGTATTTCAACCTGGTTTTCAGGCTACTATGCAAAACTGGCTATGCAATAGCTATCAGTGTTGTAAATCCTCTGAAGAACAATAATCTTAGCCAATTTAGTGAACTGCAATAAACCAAGTTTTAATACTTGATAGAAGCCCAGACCACTGCAACAATCAATCTAGAAAAATCTGATCTCCTCTCTAGAGTGACTTATCTGGCAATTCTCAGAGAACCTGACCTAATTTGAGCCACTCTTCTTGTACCTGTACTAATGTGAAATGGGAAAAGAGCACTTAAAAACTATTCCTGAAAAAAGCTCAGGGGGAAAGGGTGGCTTGTGTGTGTATCCTACCTCATTACCCCAGCCAGCAGCTCTACACGCTGAGTTGTCTTAGCTGAAACTCAAATGACACATCATTTTGAAGACAATTGTGATTTAGAATATGCTTCTATAATAGCTTGAAATACTCCCTATGGATTGTAAATGAGATGACTGTTTATAAATAAGAGTGCATATTGATATTGTTAATATTTTCCTTGTCTCTGAAAGATTTATGATAATAATTGCAAAAGAGTTCATCCTTATAAAATACAAAAGAATAGTTTTGTTGAGGATAAGTGTTTTAAATTTTAATTAAAATAACTAGAGCTGGCCTGGCCTCTGCCTCAATTCAGAGCTCTACTATAGGTATTTATCAATCAAAATAACAACTAAGTTATCCCAATTGGCTGTTACGCAGCTTAGTCATTTTAGAACAGCTGATGTCACAGAAAGGGATTTTTAAAAATTATCATTACTTTTATACTAGTCTGCTTGCTAAGATACCCTTTATTGGACTGGATCTCTATTTATGAAGCTGAAATAAAATACTGATATTTACAAAAGTTTTGCCTAGACCTGGTACATTGTGGTGTGATTGTACATGACACAACTGCTAATTGCTAATGTGGGTATGATGTTTCCAAGTCTCTCAGGGGAGTTGTGTTGCTCAGAAGTAAGGCTGGTGAAACACTATTTTTGGAAGTGTTATCATATGTAGTGCTTTTACCAGCAACGTTCTTGTGCATGACACTCATGCTCTTAGGTGTGTGTTCATATCAGTATTGTCAATCTGAGAAGCTTCAATGAGTGCTACAACCAATATATGCTTAAAATAACCATGATACAAGAGCTGCTGTAAAATTCTAATAATAGAGTCACCAGGTAGAAATGCATGGATAACTCATATTACATTCAGAATAAATACTGAAGTATTTGGAATTATATGGAACAATATTGATCTGTTGCTTTGATGAAAAGGGAAGGAGACACCAGAGAACAGATTCTGAACTTTCAGCCCCAAGGAAGGGATAAGATCTATTAGGCAACCAATTATTTCCATTCTATATGGTGGCTTCAGTAGCTACTGAATCAAAGAGTATTTTAACACCACACGTATTTGGTTGATTGTCACTTAAAATGCCGTCCTGGTAGCTATGTATAAGTAGTCATCAGATAAATTCCAAACTCTGAAATGCAGAATCATACTTCAACTCTGCCAATGAACTTAGTTTTTGATTCTGCCCTGCTTACAGCTAAAACCTTTTCTGTGGTGCCTCTCAGCACAATGTAGCTTTTTGACATTTTGACTTTTTTCTAAGTGGGATGCACAGCTCTAAATAGGTTTTTCTCTTAAACTTCATGAAAAGCAACTGAGGAGCTCTAGAAACAAACGTCTCTCTATCTCATATACATACTTACTATAGTGAAATGGAATAGGTTATATAAGCCAACATTTTACCATCCTTCCAAACTAAGACTAATAACTAGATGTTCAAGAAACTTTATCATTAGTGCAATCAGTCATGATGTCCTCGCTTTGTGGTATTTGTGGTTCTTGCCTTTCTGATGCTGTCTATTATTTCCTGTAGGGCTTAAAATGCTGCAGTTGTATGGCTCTTTGTGTGAACTGATTTTACTGTACACATTTTTAGGCTGGTTTCTCTTGATTATGGTGCAATCTGAAAAGTACCAGCACAGGAATCTAACCTGTCTGTGCTCCAAATGCATGGGAATCAGCGTTAACAGAAGTTGCGTGTGGGACTCAGTCACAGTATCCAGAGAACAGCCAAGCATCACTTTCCATGCATGACATTCTGCTGTGTTTGTGTAAGAGCATTTTGGTATCACAATTTCCATGTGTGAAGTCATATCCACATGGAGAAATCTTCAGTTAAATTACCTTCCCTCTAAGACAAGAAGGAAAATGAACAGCAGAAGGGTCAGAGACTCTGACAGCCCTACATTTAGCTGGCCTGTGAGTATAGCACATATCCCACTATAGCCAAGGATCACACAGGCTGAAGCCATAAATCAAAGGCAGTTTTACAGCAGCTGGCCAGCGCAGAGGCAGCACGCTTCCAGCAGGACAGAGTGCAGTGCGTGCCAGCCACCTGAGCACTACCAGCTTGTTCAGGTGGAATGTGCAGCCCTGGCTGGATCCTGACACTCTCCTGTTATCCCTGCCAGCTCCCTTCAGCCTTTCTCAGTACAGACTTCTGACTTCCAGAGATGCTCCAGGACACAGCTTTACACTCTTTGCTAAACCATGCAGAGCCATTGTTGTTCCACACCAAGCTTTCAACTATCCTTGGCTTCAGAAATCTTTGTGGTCTAGCAGTATTTCAAAAAAATTTTGAAGGAGGGGAGAAGGTGATGAAATAATTTGGAGTTCCAATCTGCAGTGGTTTGCTTTCAGCAAAGCCACTGACTCACAAATATTTAACAATACCTATGTTTTGTGCTAGAAATGCAAAGATGTAATCTATCTGCAGATGTCTTTGTTCATAGTATTAACATCTTGAGGTATTTTTCTGGAGAGCAAGGGAAGTTGAAATAGAGATTATAAAAATGTCTCCTGACAAAGCAGGTTCTTGTTAATCTAAGATCCCACAGAGAACTGTAATTTCCTACTGACAAAGATAACATTCAAAGATCACATGGCCTTTGTCATCTAACAAACAGTGACAGGTACTGATTTTACTTCTGCAGCAGGTATATTTTTTCTGTACTGTACAGCCTGAGGGCTTCACACCTGAGACCTTACAGTACTGCTCTGATACCAGTGAAATGAGACAATTTATGGTAGAATCCACAGCATGTCTATGTTAACAACATGATTTTCCCATATATACATGATAGTCTGACTGGCTAGGTAAAAATCAAAACTGCTTGGAAAATATTTTATATTTTATAAAAAACAATTGTTTTTCAAATAACTTTCTGTCTGTGTTTTCACTCTTCAAAATTTTCAGATTTTTAATCTTTTTATTTTACCAGGAATTTTCATTTGTCTCTTACTTTCTTTTATCTTTGTTTCTTTTCTTTTTTTTTTTTTTTTCCAAACTTGGCCTTGGATCACAGACAGATGAACCTGTGCTAAGGGTTACAAGTGAGATTTACTATATACTTTTGTCAATGAAGTTGGCCAGTCAAATCTAGACCTCCTTTTTTGTACGAATGCTAAACCCGCTTATAAAGTAACTGCATTGAATTATTCCAAAAAAGTTGGATTCCACTTGTCTGGGAGATAAGAGTGGTGGCAACAAACAGTTATAAGATACTAAGCCTTGAAAGGCTTCATTTTGGTTTGGAGTGGGAGGATGTTTTGTTATGTAATGAACTGATGCTATATACTCATTGCAAACAGCTCCCAGTCTGATCATTAACTTTGAATGTAAAACAATGCTACTTCTAACTCTCTGAGCTGTGAAAATATAATCAAACTACATTTTGATATTATACCTAAGTTGTTTGTCAGTGCTTTCCCTACTGAAGTATATGTTTAGTAAGGAAGATGTGGAAGTGAATGCCGAGTGTTCCATTACACTGGTGGGTTGCAATATAGCATTTTACCTCCTGGACATTTTTTAAAAGTTTGTTTTCTGTTAAAGGAATTATTTTTGAAACATTTTGCATTTATAGTTTTTGTACTAGTATGTTACATTTACAACCACTCTACCTTTTTAATATTTATGTTGCTTATCATAAAAAAAAAGTTGTATGCACAGACCAACTGAGCAAACAGTAACTACACTGAGACAGTGTTTGTTTCTCTTTTTAAGGATATTTTGGTTTATAATCTGATATCTATTTAATTACCCAAAGGCCAAAAAAGGTTGTTTTAAGGTGTGTCAGATCAGGTTTACCAGTTGTGTTTTCAATACTTTTTGTCATGTTTTTCTGTTTGGAATTGACCTTGTTTTGTTTGATTCAACAAGTTTGGATTTTCTCAAAAACATGTTGTGTAGTATCTCTGAAATTTTAGCTACTTCTAAAATGTAAGGTTTGATCTAAAAATAGTATTACTCTCATAAAATGGGATCTGAATTGAGGTTCAGCAGTAGTAAAATGCAAACCTGAAAAACCCTCCTGGGGTGCCAAGTGATTTTAAAGGAACTCAACTCAATGGATTTGTATTTCTCTTTCAAGTTGCACCTGGGACCAAAGAGTAGATAACTTTTTTCCCTAAGAAACTCCTATAAGGATACTTATATCCACAATATATATCTGTCAGGAAGTCCCTATAACCATCCCAAGCAGAAGATGTGCCATCCCTGAAAACATTCAAAGTCAGATTGGACAGGGCTCTGAGCAACCTGTTATAATTGAGGATATCTCTGCTCATTGCAGGGGAGTGGACCAGATGAGCTTTAAATGTCCCTTCCAACCCAAACTGGTCTGTAATTCTATGATTTTATGATCACAAAGGGTCTCTATTCTAAATACACATTTTGATAGGACAAGGAATGAAGGGTAAATATTAATTTTTAGTCAGATGGTTGAATATTCCGAGAAGCTCAAAATATCCTGAGATTTGATTCCTGTTCTTAAAGAGCATCTTAATTTATCCAATGCCTATTTTGGTTAAAAAGCCAGTACAGTCTCACCTTGGAAACACTGACCTGTTCTGTACTTCTTTTGCCTGACCTGCAAGTTATAATTTCACTGGCTAATTATACTATTATTTCTAATCAACATTGTATTTTAAAATGTTAGAAAAAAAGAGGTAGCATTCAAATTATACAATGCAAACCATTTGGCAAAATTACTAATTCTGCAAGACTTTCAGAATAATGAAAGTATTAAATGTACTGGAACACATTTATGCAAGAAAGACACCTACCTTAGAGGTTTTTTTCCCTTTCTAATTGAAGCATGGTAGCAAATGCAAAACAGTGGTGAATATTCTTACAACATGCAGAATGTTGCTATGCACATGGAAATTATATATAGACACTATAGTAGATGGTGGTAAATGAACTTTCATTGCAGTGGCAAACAGCAACATGAATGCTACTTAAAAAGAGTTTATAGGCTTGTTGCACAACAGTGTATGTGCAATCCAGGAAAAGCAGAGCAGACACCCAGATACATAGTGATCTAAACTGCAGTGTGGAAGAGCAGTTATGAGCAGCACCTCATCTGTTTATGAACTCTCAGAGCAAGGAGGATATAACAAATTTCTTTTTTCTACATGATCTTCAAGGAGATACTCTGATATGCACTCTGTTTTTGTTGCTAATTGATAAAAAAGACATGTAAAAGCCCTGATTACAACTTTAACCTTGTTTATTTAGGGAAAAAAAACAAACAAAAACAAGCCCACCAAAAAGAAAAAAAATACTTACTCTGGCAGAAGTTCCTAGTAAAAGCCCTTTTACCTTACACTAATGGCTGAACAAACTGAAAACAAATTGATGCTTCTTCCAGAAGAAACTACACGGCAAATGAAGTTGGAATTGCTGAGTGGATGACCATATTCAGCTGGCCACTCTGCTGCTTTAGGACATTGCTGCTTCAGCAATGGCTACTGTTTGGAGAGCTATTACACTGAACATACCAGTGAGAATCAAGAATTAATCTGGTTTTAAACTAGTATACCAGATTTAAAACAGCAGGAGTTCAGGAGTTGATTCATGAACAACAGTTTGGCTACAAACAGATAAAACTTTGGTTCTGACTATCTCACTGTGTTTATTCTCATTGTTCCTTTATGCTGGGTGACATATATAGCAAAACTAAATAAAACAGTGTTGTTTTTTGTAAAAGCATGCAACAGAGATTTTTCTCAAAGAAGCAACCCCACAGTGACCCAACATGCAGAGCCCAGAGATTCACGCTGGTAAGTAGTGTTTATGACATTTGCCATACTACTTATGCAAACAGCCATTCACCTATATGTTATTCTGTTGTTGAGAGACTTTAATATACAATGTTGTCTTTTCCCACGTGTTTGATCTATTCTAAATGCTTTGTGTCAGCCTGTAGAAACCAATTCATGAAGTTTTGCTATGTGTTGAACAGCAGATGAGCATTCGGAAGATATAAACACATTTACTACAGTAAATATTGAATTACTGTGTATAAAGTGCTAGAAAAAAACTTGCATGAAGTAAGAATTGTGTTAATGTTTATAAGCCATACTGAAATATGTCCGATACATGAGAGATCATGTTTGAGATTCTGGCATCCAGTCAAAAACTAGTGTAGAGCACTTTGTAACTCATGGAGGGTTCTATGAAACTAATGAAGTTTCATGGAAATCATCCATGAATGATTTTCAGGACTCCTTTTGGTACCCTGATATACAGCTGATTCACAAATCTTGGAAAACTAGGGCTTAAGTAACAGCTGAACAGAAATGTTTCTCTTTTTTGATGCTTCTGTCTTCAGGTGGACATTAAAAATTTGAAAATTGAAGGGCTTTCTGAGATTTGAGTGAATAAACAGATGTCCATTGATTATACCAGGAAAAAAAAAAAAAAAAAAAAGGGGGAAAAAAACTCCATTTCTAACCCCAAATCTCCCCCCTCTGCGCGCGTTCTTATTGCCGCGGTGAGCGGGGCAAAANAAAAAAAAAAAAAAAAAAAAGGAAACAGAAACAAAACAACCACATGTAATTTATTTGAATATTGTCCAAACAAAGGCTGTAAAATCTCATCCGGAATATATTTTGTTCTCAGGAAAAATCCTTTATGGCTGATTACCAAAGACCTCCTTTATGGCTAATTACCAAAGACCATGATCTGCTGCTTTTCTTGTGGAGGAAATTTTTTTAAGGCTTTGCTCATTATCATTCTTTGAAATGTATTTTTCTTCCTGTTGTGCTAGAATACACTCCATGTATCTTTGCAGAATTAGGTCTCTGGCTAACAATGTTTCTTTAGTATTTGTTGCCATGGCGCTGCCTCTGCCTATTGAATTCACCTGGACAGATTTCAGATGGCACACCAGAGCTGATGCAGTCTGCCACTAACACGTCTTGAGTGACCACAGAGTTGCACAGGTGCCATAAAGAAAAGCGGTTCTGATCAGACTTCTTGTTAAAGGATTGTTTTAAGTAATAATAAATATTTGGGTTTTTATGGATGCCTTGTGAGATCACTGATGGCCTGAAACGCCCTCCTTGAAAGAGAAGTGCTTCCTCACTTTCATTCTTTGCTGCCTTTTTCAGAAATATGCCTTCAGGCAACTAACCTAAGATTGAACATGGATGTGTTTCACCATGGCTTTCACCAGGAGCAGCAGCTCCTGCACTCCCTGCTGGAGTAGTACAGAGTGGTTTGATTTTTAAAGTTCTGAGTGGCACAGGCTTGGGACTCCAATACATCAGCTGTTGCTTTTAATAGATATGTGATTTTAGAAGTTGATCCTTTCCTATTATTTTTTATAAGTGTAATTCCATCATGAAGAAAAATTAAAAAAAAAAAAAAAAAAAAAGATATGTTTATTTCAAACTATTCCTCCTACAAAACAGACCAGAGCAAATTTGAAGGGAAATTATTTTTTTAGCATGTAATGATATAAGGAAACCAAATAGATTTGATAAACATGTCATAGGAAGTATTTGAGGGTGTATTTTAAAATACATGGTTTCAAAATAATATAAAAGTATATATTTACTTTCAAAATGCATAGTACATTTGATTGATACTCACCACTGTTTTCTTCTTTGCGTATGACTGGGATCAAAATGCTGCTATTAGGCTTTTGGAATTTTTTTTTCCAGAGAAGTCAGATGGGATGCTGTTGCAATGTTACAATAGAAAATTATTGTCAGTACTAACTTGGTTTTTAAGTTTTTGAAGGACAATTCAAGGATAGTTATCTCAATAAAAGTCAGGGCAGCACGGAGTTAGAGAAGATGGTGGAACTTCATGTGAAGATGAATGAAATGTACCATTTCATGTTTTAGGGGCACAAAGGTTTCCCTTGAAAAATTTTCTCTGGAAATAGATAAGTTGGTTTTGAAGGCAATTAATTGACTGTGACTATTATAGCACTTCCATCACAGTATTAATTTGACTGCTGATAATTGTATTTCTCAGAATAATTTTTCTTATAAAACTTGAAGGGTGCTTTATTGAAAATCATTTTCTTACAAAATAAAAACCTCAGTTTTGCTAAAGACTGGGTGAAAGTTGAATAAAAGATGCTTAGCAATATGTAACAGACAAAAGCTTGAAGACTTGTCTTTCCTTGACTCCTTTTGCTGCATAAAATCAAAGTACTTAGCGAAAATTACTTTTCTGAAATCAAATCAGCGTTATTCTGCAGTAATGTTCTCAAAACCAAGCCTTTGCAGTTTGATGTTTATAGCTAGGCTGCCTTCAGGGTTGGTGTGCTGCCAGGAAGGAATTTTTCAGCCCTGCTCCAAGTTGTGTATCTCTGCTGTCTCTCCTTCCGCTTTCACCCTGGCCGTTGCACTACTCAGTCTTCATGGTAAGATGGCTCATGGAGACAGAGCAGCAGATTTACCCTATGGAAAGGTAATTAATTTTCTGCTACATTTTACCTTTAGTTCTTGAGTGGAGTCCCTCCTGCTCCAAGAGCCAAGCGGTGTGCCATGGAGGATCAGATTAGCGAGCCAAGGCAAGGAGGGAGGGAAATGACATCTGGCAAATGCTCACTGTTAAAACTGACTTGATGGCAACATGGAGTGGTGCCATCATCGATTTGTGCTTCAGATCTGTGCATGTATAAATTGGCAAAGAATTTCAATACTCTCAGACATATTAACTCTGGCAGCAGCCTTGGTAGCGATGAGTTAACTGTCAACCACATTGATGGTTTTGCAATCCTCACACTGACTGGAGGTTTTCACAGTCTTTTCTTACACCATTTATTCTGAATGAAGTTTTGCCTCAATGCCACAAATAAATGATTGTTGGGTTGAAAAAAAAAAACAAAACAAAACCTACCCAAATGCAGAGAAGTCCAAACTGAGCACAGGGCTCAATGAAGGGTGGAGGAAAGGCCATCCTCAAGGAGCTGTGGAGAGCTCAGATGCTGTCCTTGGAAACAGGCCACACACAATCTATTAAAATCTGTCTCTCATGTCAGTAACTCACATGGGCTGAGCATATTTGTGGGTGAGAATGCTATAAAGCCTTTTTGTGCTCTTGTGATTCAAGTATTTAATAAGAGAAAAATGATGCTATAAATAGGAACACCATAGTTGGTAAGAACTGGGGATACAAAAGGAGATATGCAGTCTCAGTTGTGACAGGAGAGCAAAGAAAAAGCAAAGAAAATATCAACTGAAACCAGCAACTTCTGCAGAAGTGCTTAATCAAACATGAACTTTGTATACAACCCATCGACAGCAAATTTGCCTCTCCCAAAGTGAACAGCTTGCGAGCGGGAGCGTGCCTTTTTTGGTCACGTTTTGCAAAGGGCTGAAAATATGTGCTTAGTAGGTGTTGTGGCTTTTTCAAGTATTGTGAGCCTTTCTGTGCATTAAAAGCATTTTTGCCAGTGTTTATATATTGCTCCTATCTTACATCATGTGGAAACCTTCCTCCTTCCAATCCTGTCTTCTCCTGAATACCTTGTTACAGTATCAGACAAGGCTTTCTTGGGTGCATGGCACCTATATCCAAGAATAAAACATTATAAACACAAGCTGAGAGAATGGATCAGTTCATTAAATCCAGCCAGGTGGTGTTGTGCTCTGATACAGACTGATAACAGATTCAAAAGTGAGCCTGTCTGGAGTGGTTCTGTTCTGACTTGTGTGAAAGATAAGTTACTAAAATAAGAGGAATCCCTTCAGTTTGCACTTGTGACAGGCAGCTTCCAGTTTATCACTGAAAAAGATGAACTATGTCTGTTTTGAGGTATTAAAATCAGGTAATCAAGTGAATCCTTTTTTTCACAATATTGAATTTTTGGCTACAATTCATTTTAGGCAGGAGGTAGCACAGACTAATAGATAGCTAGCATTTCTTTTTAACTGAAAGTCCTAAAGAAATTCTCTATATCAGGGCTTTAAACATATGCTCAGGGAGGAGCATTTTATTTGTTTCATAAGAATAATTGTAAGCTCACTGGTCTGTATTTGTGCAAGTTTCTAATTAAGTCCCTTGGGTCTAAGTTATTAGCTTTTAGCTGCATTTGCACAAATATCAGCCAAACCTCCCTGGCCTATTTTTCCACATTTAGGTGATAGTTATAGGCTAAATAAAACATGTATTTGCCATACATGGGTATGAAGGTTAGGACATGATCCTGACACCACATTCTTATACTGGTGGTAAAGAACAATTAAATATACAAAGTAATACAGCCCTCCTTGCTTTAAAAGAACATCGAAACTCTCATGCAAAAAAACCCAGCTATTTTTGACACCCAAATCAGGTTATCTGGTTTGCCAGCCTAAGCTTTTGGGGTTGTTTTCTTTTGTTGTTGTTGTTTGGGTTTTTTTGTTTGGTTGGGGTTTTTTTGTAGGGCGTTTTTTGTTTGTTTGTTTGTTGGGGGTTTTTTTGGGGGTTTTTTTTTGGGTTTTTTTTTTTGGTTGGGGTTTTTTTGTAGGGGGTTTTTTTTTTTTTTTTAGCCCTATGAACAAAACAGCTTGTGTTTTCTTCTGATTTTCTAACATTTACATGTTTATAAAAATCCAAATAAGCATGCACAACACCTCTCCATTGCAGATAAAAGTGTAAATAAATGCAGCAGTGTGGTTTTCTGCCGAGAAAGGGTTAGGCATACCAGGTTGCTTTTCCCCTTGAGAAAGAACAAGCGATTTAGAATCTCTGCACATTGTTTTTACACATTGACCCTTATCCTGGAGCAGATGTGGCCAAAAACAGCATGCAGAGCGATGAATACATGCATATGTGTTCAGCTGAAGGATTTTCACTGCACATTTCAAGGTTAGAGAACTTGGATTAACTGCTAAACAAAAGGGGTGAAACAGAATAAAGTACTCACAATTATTTTTTCTATGCTAATCTTCTAGCCACTCATTACATGCAGGCAATGAATGATAATTGCTGCTAAAGAACAGTTATGTAGAATATTTTTCTTCAGAAAGAAAAACCAAATAAACTTACTAAAAATTCAGATGTTATGTGTATGTGTGTGGGGGGAAGTTCTTTCCTGAGTCTTTGCTTTCTACAGACCCTATATGTGTGTACATAAATGAGCAAAATCATTACCATTACATTTTTATAATGGAAAGGAAAAAAAAAAGACAAACTAATCATAAAATGTATGACCGAGCACACAAAAAAATGAACTTCAATTGACATATTCAAGCTCTAATTTATAAGAGAGTAGAAATACTCTTTCAATCCAGATTCACAATTTATGGTTTTAGAAACTGTAATGTTTCAAAAATGATCATTACTGCTCTTCCAGAAGGATGGTATATTTTAAAAAATGCTCTTATACACCCTTTGCAAAGTGAAAATCCAGGAGGCAATATGAAGGGCCACTGTTACATGATTAAGTAACTTTCACTCCCTTCTCTGTGTGACAGAGAACAGGCAATCCCTGACAGATGCCTGAAAATCCACCAAGTAAATGTACTGAATCATGGTGGATCGTCAAGTGCCTTTCCTAGAGCATGGCTTGAAATAGGATAAATTGTTCCAAAGCTATAAGGGCGTTAGAAATTCAAAGACAACATCTTTCAATAATAATATGCCACCAAGCAATCATTAACACGAGTACTGTGTTTAGGTTTTTCAGTAAATTCCTTAATAATGATGATGGTCACCAAAAGTAATTCCCTTTAAACAATCTAATTTGTTAGTGTCACAGAAGCAACTATTTCAAGGCCTCTGTTAGAGGATGAAGCATGCATTTTTTCACACCAAATGTCTAGAAAGAAAATATCTTTTTGGTTATAACCACTTGAAAAATATCTGGAAGCCGTCCAGGCTCCAGTTCAAGATTCCTGAGCATCTCTATTGAGTTACTTGAATGAAAGTTAAGCAATAAACCCCACACTTTTCACTTTAAATTAAGATTCTGTTTTTTCATGGACAACACCTTAAAAAATCTAGAAAATAATTTTAAAATGTTGTCTTCAAAAATAAATATGAAACTTTTTGGGCAAGTGAAAGTTCTTCAAACCTCAGAGCACTTCGTCTTGCAGAGTAAGCTAATTCCTTCACAAAAAAAAATGGAAAAATGGGCAGTTCCTTTAAGATTTTAACTATTCTTATGAGAAAATCCATAGGAGTAAGCTAATTCAGAAAGAAAGCTTAGAAGCTCTTACAAAAAATGAAATAAATCAACCGTGCAATCTAGACAAATCTTCAAAGTACTTTTTGAAATTGATCTGGCTTTTGTGCTGGCTTTGGTTTGCTGGCTTCTTTTCCTGAAAGTGACTTTTATTGCTTTTAGTAATGGCTGTGATTTTAAGTGTGTGACATTAGGCCAGTCAGTTTCTAGACTTAGTTTTCACTGTTTACAATCAGGTGGTAAGAAATCTCACAAACCATCACAAAGTGATTCTGAAAACGTAAGTTTCCCTCTCACGCTGCCTGGGGCATGGCTAGGTCCCAACCAGGGAAAGAAAGGTATCAGTCCATTGTGGGTTTCACAGGGTCAGAGGCTTTGGTCTCTCTCAGGACAGCCATTAAGTAGGTTGTCATAAAATTGTCTGTCATTCATAAGAGATGACAGATCATCTCGGGGGAGGAGGGTGATTTTCCAAGATCAGGTTTCGAACAGGTCTTTCAAAAGCCTCCGGTGGGCTGCCTGATAGCACGATTGAGATTGTGCAGCTACAGGTTATATAAAATTAGACAGCGGGCTTCATCTCACTCATCCCTCGCTGATACGTGCGCAGGAACCTCCGAGTACAGGCAAAACCCCTATCAACAGGAGAGACCTATGGAACTTTCTCTGTCGAAGTGCTGGTTTGCTCACTGAAACCACAGGTCTTAGGCGATGCGGGCTGAGGCAGGCGATGCCGTGCGGCCAGGGTCGAGACGTCCTGCAGGGCTAAGGGAAAAGCAGGGCCTGGCTGCACCCCTGTACCCCGGTCAAGTGCCCCAGCTTTGCTGCTCGCCGCTCGGCCGCCTTCGGGCTGGGCCGGCGCGGATCCCGATCCCGGGCGGATCTCGATCCCGGGCGGATCTCGGCGCGGATCCCGATCCCGGGCGGATCCCGGTGCGGATCCCGATCCCGGCGCGGATCCCGGCGCCGCCCCCGCCCGGCGCTGCCGGAGGGCGATGCTCGCTGTCACTTTCCCTCTTCCCCACGCACCGCCCCCTGCCCTCCCCCGCGCCCGCCGCCGGCGCTGCCCCGTCCCCGGCGCCGAGCGCTCCCCGCCGGCAGCAGGCAGGGCTGGGCTGGGCAGGGC
>VYZR01076330.1:6966-24707 GCA_013400675.1 Oxylabes madagascariensis | reverse complement strand
AGAGAAAAATGCACCTAATATAAGCTAGTTTGATCCTCCAGAGTACTTCTGCCATGGTAGTTCAATCAAAAACTTATTGGAATTCTCCTTTATAAGTTTTTGATGTTGTATCAGACTTTGCCCTTAAAATTAATGAGCTAAGCATTTCCAAGAGAAAACCTTCTAAAATATTATCATATCGTCTAATGACATCTCCATGGCCTACATATGATCTCTTTCAATTAGTCAGTCTTTGTTCAATAAGATCAGTCTGATGGGAGTGGACAATACATTTGAGGCAAAAGGTTACAGTGAGGGACAGTTCCTCAAAACTATGAATAACTTGGAGTTTTTAGTAGCTAATTTTTCATGTAAGGGAAATATTTTATAACAATTGGATAAAATTGTCATTTTCAGTGGAATAAATATTTAATGACTATGAACCAAAACTTGTTTGCCTTTTAAATAGTGATTTAAATATATATTTTTTTTTAAATTATACATGATTATGAAAAATTGTGGCAGCATGCTTGAAAGAATGTAGTTTTAAATATCTGCGGCACTGTATCCACTTTCAGTCTTGAAAGCACTTCCTTTATAATATAATTTTTTCACCATATGAGGAAATAAAAGACTAAGGTATATATTTGAGATGTTTATTTGGAGTTAGTTTTTTAAAAAAATTTTCAATCTTAAACTGTACTGAACTGAACACCAGGCTTTTATTTATGGTAGTATCAATGTGTTTTAGGTAATCAAGAAGAGAATCACATGCTACATATGACACATCAAAATCTTCATTTGAAAACAAATATAAAATACTAAGAGCTAATGGAATTCTACATGGTATACAGCAGTGTGGGCAATGTAACCCATCATGACATCAACAATGGAAATCATATGTATTGCAGGCTAGACTTGAACTTTTTTCTTCTGGACATTGTAGGTCACGGAGGAAAATTTAGAGATAAACTAATAATGTAGGTAAAATTCAGGATATCTGTGACTCTTTTGCAATAAAGATTATTTTATAATAAAAATAACTTTCGTCCCCAAATCACCTCCTTATTTACACCAAATAACATCTTCCTGTTGGAAAATGCTTTGTGGAGGTGGAGCGATAAAAGATCTGCTACTGCAGCTTTAGAGCTTTGATCACCTGGAGATCGACCTCCAGGAAAGGCAGCTCTTGGAGAAGACCTTGTACAGCTGAGCCTTGATGGCTTGTTGTGACCTACAGAAAAGTGAGGCACATTTGCACTTTCCCAATGTGAATGTGAAACAGAAAATAGACACCCCGGGGAGGTCCAGAAAACTCAAGGGACTTCAGGACACTGAGAAACCTGGACAGCTAGCCAGACTTCATTTGGGTTTTTTTATCACATTTTCTGTTTCTGGTTGACATTTCTTCAAAGTTTTCTTGTGGATCCCTAAGGCCCTGTTAATGTATTTTTTTTGTTTGCCTCCTTGCCTTTATGCAGAGATTATGTTGTTTTGTTTTGGCTTTTCAAATGAGGTTTTAAAAATCCATTTTATAGGATACATTATTTATCTAAAATATAAAATAATCTGTTAAGCCCTCTTTAACCACTGAATATATGTTCAGTAAACATAATGAATAATTTGAAAATTATTCATGCTTTGACAAAAATGAAAAGCAGAAATAAAATGATAAGTGAAGTTGAAGTAACAAGATTTTAGCTATGTATGTATAGAAGTAAATTCACATATTAAAAAAACCTACTGTGCTACAGAAGGCCAAAAGTAAGCCTGTTCACTGCAATGTAATTCTCTTTTTTGTTTTCTTCCTCTCACCTTTAGACAGTTCTAAGGGAAACTGCCACAGATTTCTATGATATGTCCTGTTATGCCTTAATTCAGTGGATAACACATTAGCCAGTCTTCATTTTTACTGTGTGTACATTGACAACACTATATGGAAAATAAGTTTATGAATGTTCTGACTTTCACAGTATTATCAATGCCACTGGCTGCACAATTCAGTAGCTACTAGATGAGCCTTAAAATTGCTGAGAAAAATAAAAATAGGCAGCAGTAGTGTCAACACATGGCAGTTTGTTATAGGAATACATTCTCTTCAGCGCTGTATCTAAATTCTTCAGATCAATATGTGATTTGTGGTTCTTCAAATACTCAATTATCTCAGGTTTTGAAGATCTTGCCTGAAGACAGTAGAAAGAGTATTGATTTGTCTTTAATATAATACTTTTTGAAAGTGGTTCTTGAAACAATTTCAACTTTAAATGTCATGTTTTCCTATAATTATTTTGATCAAATAAGTATAGCATTTGATCGTTGTGGGCATGGGTAATTTTGCCAGTTTTTACAGAAAACATTGCAGGATCTTTGAAGAAAATAGTTGTTTAATCCTTTCTATTTTCTCCCTTGCTTACAATGTAAGACAAATGGTAGTTATAGTGCAGTGATCTAACACACCAATACATTTTGAACTTTTGTGTTGTATGTTAACTGCAGCAGAGATTGTGGTGATGAAACATTGCAGAGCACAGTCAACAGACAGAGGACTCTGAAAACTGGACATTAGGTCATTGATAGTAAGTAAAAATATGTCAGTGTTTATTGTTTCCTTTTGGAGAATGAGAAATATTACAAATGTTGCAGTAAATGGAAGCATACATGCTGTGATAAATAGCCATGTTTCAGTTCTGCTTATTTAATGACAACTGCAGCCAAAAATACTCTGAAAGAGTTTAAGATTATTTGGGAGATGGGTGATCAGAAGACGAAATTGTACTTCATTATTCCTTTCTCCAAAAACAGCATGAGCACACAAGACTGTAATTATGACCCCTTTAATTAAAACAATTCATCTTACAATGGTATGTGTGTAGAAGTCTGCTGGTATTTTTTAAAGATCTCCTCCCTTAAATTCTTTCATTTTATTCCTTGTTTGAAAAATCAATGAAAGATTTTAAAGAGCCAGGTCTGTGACACGGGAACAATGTTTTCTGTAGTGACCTGCTGCTCGTCAACTGATCCATGTCACAGAAGTCTCGTGCCACACAGTGCATTATGTGTTTTGTATGTAGTCAGGGTAAGAGATTTTGTAAATTAAATGTTTCACAATGACTTATCTATTAATAACCCAAATAACCCAAAGAGTTTTCACAAATGGAAATAAGTTTCTCTGGGACTAAAAGAGGCAGTTGTTAGCTAAATTCAATCTCTTAGAAAATCCCTTTCAGTGCTACAATATTACAACTAAAAGCTATCTAAACAAGATGAAATTCCTACCCCATTTATTTCATTTTTGCAATATAACATGCAAGTGAACACTTGGCTCCATCTTTCTTTGTGCTGAAGGTACAGCCACTTAGGCAAGTGGCCACCACTAAAATGATGAAACGGGATTAATCTTATCTAACACTGTAATTTATTGTCTTTGGTTGAAATTTCCCTCAGCCTCATTTTTGGATAAACTTCAGTCTTCCTTCAGGTCTCAGAGGAAACCTGGAAATGATAGCATTTTATTGGAGACATAGAAGGACACTTCCCTGCCTTGGAGAGGCAGCTGCAAGTAGTGATGCAGGCAGAACAGCATAGCAGGGAAAGATTTCACTCATGACCTACTCAATTTTGGACTCTATTCAGGAAAACACTTAAGCACACATTTCCTGCTCCTTATTATGTCCCACTAGAACTTAAACAGTGCTTAAATGTCATTTGGAGCAGGAATGCTTTCCTGAGCAAGCACAGGAGAGAAATGGACTGGTGTCCCAGCACCCTGCTCCTTTCTGCCTTCCTGAGCAGTGCCTCTGTGTGCACGGGGCAGGGTTGGAGGAGCTCCCTGAGCACGGGTCCATACCTGTGTGTCCCCGTGCCACACAAAATGCCAACTGTGCCTTCCCCACGCTTCTGCTCCACGGCTGTGCAGCTACTCAGGGCTTAATGAGCTAAAAGAGAAAAGCTGTTGGGAGCGCCTGCTTATTTTATATCAACAATTAACTTCCTTTGTTCTTGATCTATGCAAATGAACTGAAACTTACAATTTAAAGGTATCCTCACTTGGCACTAATGATTGAAAGTTCATCTGTGCTATTAGTTTATTTTCGTGTTGAACAGAGTTTATTTGCAAACATACATCCACTTTTCTGTTAAAATCTGAACTGAATACGTATGGAACTACACTCTGTATATTCCACATTACTAAGCATTCCTGTCTTGATTGTTTGTATGCAAGGCTATGAGGCAAGAGAGGCTCCATTGCTGCTCTTTGCTGGAGGGCTAGTTCCACTGGAAATGCTAAAATGATTTCATTGCTCTATGTATAATTCATTGAAATGTTTTAATGGTCAAAGAGAAATGGGAAAATGGGCTGTACAGTGTACATATGCTGACTGTAAGGACATTACTTTCTCTTCTTTGCCCAGTTTTGTCGCCAGAATTTTTTCTATGCACACACATTGTCGTAGGAAGCAGCTTAATTTCTAAATCTGATTTCTTCTGTTCATAATAAAATCTTTATTAAATAAGCAGTGGAGTAAAGCTAAATTAATCATGAGCAGCTAGATCCACCAATGCACTTGTGCGCAACAACTGTGAAAATGACAGCACATAACAGTTCGGCATCTGCTCCCTGTAGCTGCTCTGTGCCCTGAACAAGGTGCCCAGGTCCCTGCTGCATTTTATGGAGGCACTTGGACCCTCTGGATTGGAGATCATAATGTGTTGATGGCTGTGGAGAGGGAGAACAGTTAATGGTAAGAAAAGCTGGGCACAGCAAAATGGATCTCAACAGGCGTACTCTCTGAGATCAGGTTGATCCTAGAGGAATAACAGTTGATAAACGTGGCATGGAGCGCCGAGCACATTTGTAAACCTTCAAACACAGAAGGAATTCACATGGAACCTGCCTGAGAGCCTTGCATGGCCCCTCTTTGTACAAAGTGTGTGCTCGGTAAAGAAAAAGCAGCTTTGCTCGCTGTTTGTGAGAGGCTGTGCAGAGCAGGCTCTGTGTGCCAGGGAGGGGCAGAGGGGCAGCCGGGCTCCTGCCCCCAGCTCAGGGGACAGAGGGGCTGCTGCCGGCTGTGCCTGACACCCATTCCCTAGCACCGGGCAGTGGGCTAAAGTCTACATTTGCTCATCTGAGAAAAAGACAATAGTGACTACATTTACCTCTGATGCTAACTAAATGCAAATTATTGTTTTCCTGAACATTGTACTCACCATACCATAAAACAAGATCAAACTTCATTCTAACCCCCTGTGAGCTCTCTCCAGTAAACACCTGAAAGGCAGTTTTCCTCAACTACTCATCACATTTCTACTCTTACATGTTTTTGGGGTTTTGTCTCAATTGTAAATTAAATTGAACTATTTCAACCATCTGTCCTTGAAAAACACAGAACATAAAATACATATTCAAATTTAAAATGCATATTCACATTACTTGGAAATAGGAGACTAATTATTAATTACCAGATCCTGTATGGGAATATATTTCTTTATATATTTAAACCTATTTATCCACATGCATTTATACATATATATGTAACTATCTGCTCATCCATATCCTTTTCAAAAACTATTAGTTTTTATTTGCATTCAACCAATTTACATAATGTAAAAATCAAGCCAGTTGTGCAAACTTCAGAAATGACCTTACTGAAAATCAAATATTTCAAACAGGTTTTTTTTTTTTTTTACTAAAAGGATATCTGACAGTCTGAATTGTTTCTGAAAAACAAGAAAAAATTTAATGTTAGGAAACTATGGAAATGGAAACTATGGAAACTCACTCAGTGGAAATGTTTGTGCTAGAGTTCTGTGACAAGAATTTGTGGAATTACCTCTAATATGAAATTGCTCTGTGTTTTTTGCACCATGGACATTGATGTAAAATATTAACCACTCAATGCTGAACACTATCAGATGTGAGGAGCACTAAAAATAAAATCTGTATGTTTCAATAACCCTGTTTACTTGAGAATTAAACCTGTTTTTTGAGTTTAGACTTGTTTTGAAAATCTAGCACCTAGAAAATGGTATTTTTTTCTGCACTCAAGCTGTTAAATAATTATTATATTATTTTAAATATATGGTTAAGAAAAGTGTAATTCTCAAGCTAAAGCATTTTGTAAAAAAAAAAAAAAACCAAACAAAAAGCTGTTTTGAGACTGTTTCATTGCTAAGCTATAAAACTCATCCAAAATATATACTTTTAATAGAAATGGAAGCCAGTATAACAGATGGAGAGTCTCAAAATGTAATCACAAACCCTATTACTGTTAGGAGTGTTATATTACCAAGAAAAGGAAAACAATATGCACACAAATACAGGTCTAAAATTTAGCTTCCTTTATCTTGTCACCAAGTTAGGAGGTAAAGGTCATACTGCAAAAAAAAGCACTTTATAATAACAGCTGTTGGTTGGCTTGTAGATTTTTTTTTTTTAATGAATATAAGATAGAGCAACATTCTGTGGTTTATTTTACATTTATAAAAGTGATTAATGCTAATATTGATGAAGTCCTTCCAGGAAAGGAAAAAACTTCTGCTTGAAAGTGTTTGAAGATCACTACTTCATGTGCGAAGAAATGAACCTGTCATTATCTAAATCAAAGAAAATATCAGAGTAGGAATTTTCCTACAGGAAAAATTCCCTTCCTGAATCCAAGAAGCCTCTCGAGCTCTGGGCTCTTGCTGCTCCAAGACTTGGGCAGCCGTGGACAGGACAGGGATAAAAGATGGACATGAAAGGGAGAGGTTTTGGCTGTAGGTCAGAAGACACGGCGCACGTTTCTCCTCTCCGGGCTGTCCCTGGGGGCTGCCCGGGGCAGGAGCAGAGCAGGGCAGCAGTGCCAGGCTGGGGTGGGTGCAGGGCGGTCGTGCCACAGCCCCGGGACAGTGGGGTGTCTGTGCCGGGCCCCCAGAAGGCGTGGGTGGCTTCTGCTGGGGCTGGTGCCTCACACCAGAGCACTGAGCAGCCCCTGTACCGCGCCTGTTCCTGGGGCTGGGCTCTGTGCTGCTCTGGGGCTCCCTGCCCACGCCTGCCCATCCCAGCACACAGCTGGGCTGCGTTTCAGTCCAAATCCTTCCAGTGGATGGAGGCAAATTGGAGACATGGTGAACATTCAGCCTAGTAGCACCAAGCACTGATTTGTCTTTATCTTGAAGTGACTCACAAAAGCGTTTTCCTTCAAAAAACGTCACCAATTCACAGATTTGTGCTTTTGTGGCAACAAAAGCGGTCCTCACATTTAATATTGTGTTTTTAGTACCATGATCAGCACCTGTATTATGCAGCAGGAGAAATAAAAATATTAAAAAAAAGAGAATAAAGAAAAAGTAATGCCGAACATGACATTTTCCATCATTAGGAAAAAAAAAAAGAAAGACTTTCTTTTTGAGATTTTCCCTCTCCATTAATAACTGGTCTGTGCTGTGTTTAAACATATATTTTAGATAGCCTATAGGCTGAAGAGCCACAACAGTTTCCTCTGCAGCTCTTATTATTTCACTCTGCAAACCATCGTATCTGTTGAAGGGCAGAAAAGGAAAAGGAATGGATAGTCTTCCTCAAATGAAGAACAAAAAGAGCTACTGTACTTTTTTTGTCTTCTTATTAGGATTGATCTTTGCTGTAGCTTATGCAACATACTAAATTAAGGAGGTACTAATGTACTAAAAATGAGGCACATATATTGATCCCAAGAAATATTCAAACTTTTCACTTCCTTCCTCCAGTTTCACACTAGGTAAATTTCAGGGGATTTGAAAGGCTGCAAAGAAAGTAGCCATGGTCTAATACTTTGAAGAACCAGGTCTATCTTCCTCAGCATATTTAAAAAAACTACCAAAACTTACTATTGCCTACTGATGGTAATACAATAATTACCAGGACCACTTTACACACGGATTGTTTAACCTCTTTTATTTGCCTTTGAGAAGACGCTGAGTTGCAGAGTCTTAGGAGCAATTGTAAGAGCAAGAGACAGGCCAGTCATTAAATTCTCATAGGTGATGATAAAAGCTAAGAGCAAAAAATTTGTTCCCAAACACCAAGACTATACTGAGTGATTTTTTTTTAAGAGTAGACTAACATTACTTGAATGTAAAACAAAGTTTGTCAAAAAAAGGGAAAATTACGAGGCCCAATTAAAAAAGCACAAACAGAAAAGGTGGAAATTCTCTTGAAAATTCTTTACTACAATTTTATAGAGATCAACTTCTAGGAGTGATCAAAAATAACCAAGCATTTGGAGCAAATACTTTTGAAAAACTGTTGACAAAAATATTTCTAATGTTTTCTTCAACTCACAGTGATAGGTTTAAGGTTTGTTGCAATATGAGCTGTTCCTAATTCATATCTGTAGCTCAGACTTGCAGATGAATTTTTAATGATGACCAATAGTGGTGTCAAAACATTTCCAGAGAGCATAATCTCAGCAAAGGATTCCTTCAAGACATTGTTTGTCTCGATGGACAGCATTAGACTGAACGAGTCTGAGTACTGTAGACCCTCACAGAGGCTGAGGGAAGAGTTAGTTGTGTGTTTCGCCAGTGACATGTGGAAAAGCAATCAGACACTGGATTACATGGCTGTCACTGTCCATTTGCCTTCTTTATCTCTACTCTGAGCTCTTGCAAGTAATGACATTGCTGTGTAGAGCAAGACAAAAATGTGCAAGAAAGAATGGGTTTGAGATATTTAAACTTTGTATTTTCAATTTATTTGCAAAGCAGTTTTTTTTTTTTTATTATTCTTAATGCTTTTCTTCAACTATATACTTGAAGGAATATTTGATGACATTTTCCATCATTAGGCATTTATAACAGTAACCTTATAAAGGTTACTGTTAAACTGTTAAACAATTGGAAGGTTTTTGTGGTTCATTAATCTATGTTCAATGTTCACCTATCTGTGTCCTGTTACTTCATTTCCAATCAGTAGCCCCAATCTTTGTATAAGGTCTTTGTATTTATAAATACAAGAGATAGCTAAAAGAATTTGATAAACTGGTATGTGTGAAGAAGTGGAATGCCTGTTGTCTGGGGATCACAGATTTTCCTGCACACATTTGTTAGAGAGTCTGGGTGAGAACTTTCCAGTTTCCTTGTCTGCAGTCTATACCTTCATGTTCATATGACACTCAGGTTAAACCCAGTGTCTGTAAGTTGATGCATTTTCAACAGCAAAGGATATGAATCCAATAGTGAGAAAGCAAGTAGCTGAAGAATTTTAGGCAACCTGTGCTGTTTTCATTCTCCCCTCTGCAGATGAAAAAGGATCATTTTGGTTATGCGCTTGACTTTGGAAAAATAATAACATCTTGCCTTGCTGAAAAATTAGAAAAACATAAGTCTCTATATACTGTATTCAGAAAAGATTTTTTTTCCCCCTAATCTAAATGCATCATTTAGATACATTTGAAATTTCTTAAATGTAGATACAAAGCCTGCAAATGACTGCTTGAATTTTAGTGGTTCAGGGACAGAATTCTGCAATCCTTTATCATTACTTCAAACCAGCAGTAAGCAGTATCATCTTTGGAAGCATGGCGAGGGGCTTTTTTATTTTGATTTGTTATGCTGCAAACATGAACAACCATGAATAGAGTTAATTTTTGCTTAGAACAGAATAACACTATGTATCACTGTAATTAATTTAGACTCTGTGAGTCATTTTACATTAATTTTAATAAAAATGATACATGCGCTGGAGGGGCCTAGAGAGTAGCCACAAATTAAATAAAAGGAAAACACTAACATGCTTGTAACATACAGACTCGATTGGCTTGCTGTTTCTTACTGAACTTGTAAATTATATCTTTACCAATAGAATACTCATTAGAATTACTTTAATGGTCATTAAACTAGATATTCAAGCACACAGGAATAATTACATAAATGCCTAGATGTGTCTTGTAGCCTGTTATATAGAAAATATCACAAACTACAAGCACTGCTTTCAAATGCTGCAGCTTAAGAGTCAAACAACTGACCTTTCTCAGAGCTTTTTCCATTGACAGCATAGCATTTGATGGAATAAGTCATAATGATTTTAGCTTTGTATTCATAAAAGAGTAAAAGATGATTACTTTCTGTGGAAATAAACAGATAAGAACTCAGTGTCCTCTGCAGCTGATGAATAAACACCCCAAACAGAAAAGTACTCTGGGGACTGTAAAAAAAGACAGAATTATCTGTTTCAGCCTCTTCCCTTATACATTTTTTCCTGACTCTTTACAACTAAGGACCTTTGACTGCAGAATAGGGCATAGCTCGTAATGTATCTTTCTGAGTGAAATCTGCTTCTTTGATCTTTATACATTTTTGCTTTGCAAGTTCAAGGTAAATGTTTCCCTCAAAAAACCCACATTCAACAGCCCTCTGATAAAGTTCTTCAAAATAAGTAATATCTACTTAATATAATGTTTTCCTCCTTTAATTAAAACTTGATGCATTGCTAACTTGACAATCAAACCAATAAACAGCCTACTTGAAAGAAATGTTTTTTCTCAGGATGTACGTGAAATTATGTAGTGGCAAGTTCCTTACTTGAGAGATAATAAAACTCCAAAATAGGCTTTTAGTATCTTGGCTTGGGGAGGAGCTGCAAATAAAATATATTCTGAGCAATATAACTGAAGACTTTGTATCTCATTTGTATGTATCAACCGAAAAATAAAAAAAAAAGAAAAAAAAAAAAAAAAAAAAAAAAAAAAAAAAAAAAAAAAAAAAAAAAAAAAAAAAAAAAAAAAAAAAAGAAGAAAAAAGAAAAAAAGGCCCCAAGAGGACAGGACTTGTAGAAAAGTTAGTTTGCTTATCAGAGTTATTTCCATGCAATACTTTTTCTAATGTTTTATTTAGTCTTATTTTCATTATCCTAACTGCTTGTGTTTCTTCATTTGGCTGGGAAGATTCACACTGCAGTAAATCACACAGCATTTTTTTCCTTCTGACATTTATTCTACATTTTTATTTATTTTAAAGTCATAATTTTTCCTACTCCTACCAGGTCAAATCCATCTCCCACGTAAATCCAAGTGTCCCAATGACAGTAGTGGGCATTGAGTCAAGCTTATATTCCCTATGCCATGTCAAATTCATAATCTTTATCCTTAAAAATTTCATCCTTTGAACACTTGCAAGACCATCCTTTAGTTGTTCCTTGGCAGAGTCTTTTTGTTATCCCCATGTTCATCTTGGCATGAAAACACCTGCTGTCATTCTAAATACAGTATTTAGCTCCTCACATAGAAGACATTGTGACAACAAATTAAGGACCAAGAAAGCAGTTTTCAAGCTCTGTGCATCTTTGGTCTCATCTAAGTTATTCATTCTGTAGTTTACGTGATTAAAAAGCTTGTTAAAAAAAGGAATTAAAGTAATTGTCATCTGTAATTACGTAGGAGAACATGCACTCAGGAAAACTTCAAACTCACTTTGTGATACCAGCGTTGGCAACACAATGATGAAGAGGAAGTCTTTCACAACCAGACATTACCCCATCAATCAGTTTGCAGTCAGGAGAAAAACTGACTTTGTCATGATATGGTTCTTAAAGCAAAAGTAATAAATTCTATAGGAACAGCAAGCCTACAGCGTAGCTAATTTATTCATTATCCACCCCAGAAAAATAATTAAGTCATGCTTTCTTTCCTGGCTCTTCATTACAGTTTAGCCTTTTTTTGCAGCAGTCAGTGACTGAATGCTTATTAAAATAAATTAGCTGCAAAACTTTTAACTCTGTCTTAAAGAAAAACTAATCCACTTTTCTAGAGGAAGCAACATTGATTAAATAAACCGAGTTTCATGCCGAGACAACAAATTCCTTTAGCCACAGTTTCCTATCTTAAATCGTGTTGTATCTGTATTATTTTGAGAAGTATATAATGAGCTGTGAGTTCATAATTGGCATTAACCTCTTTCTGTATGCATTTTGGTTTTTCAGCCTGGGTGATTTTAGTGATGGAATGAAACCACTATGCAGCCCAGAAATATTCTTGTACTTGTGTATCCTTTATTTCAGGATGCACGCATGCAGTCATTCAGATACACTTTGTTAGTCCTCTGATCCAGCTCTTTCAGACAGACTGCCTTGACAGGAAGAAACTTCATCCGTATCAAACTGCTTCACAGGTTCTACATAGGAATATCACTTTAGGAAAATAAGTGTTTACAAACTTGCTCATATTTCATATAAGAAATATAGAATGCGAGTATTTAAAATAACATTTGAACCTGATCCACAGACAAGCTAAATTAATGAAAACATTCTCTCAGTTTGTGTTTCACATAAAAACACATTACAGAAGGTCAAATGCTGCAAAATGAGCAAATGAAGCTGAAGGAATTGTCACTATGTGGCCTGTGTAGAATTGCCCACATCACTGTTTGAAAAAATATATAAGTTCATACTTTTAAAAGTAAGTACTGCCAGCAGCAGTAATCAACCAACAATTTGCTAAGTAAAGCAATCTAGTGATGAATCAATCAGATCACACACAAACCAGCTGCCACAACAAAAGAGATAATAAGAATTTGATGTGAAATAGTGATTAAATTATTGTAATTAAGCCAGGGAAAAATCCATCACCCCTTCCCAAGACCAACCTTGTCACAGGGCATCAGAGGGGCTGGCTGATGCAGAAGCACAGCTCAGCAATAACTGCAGCCTGAGGGTGTCGACATCCTCTGCACTCACAACAGTCCCCTGTGCACTTGTGCACTTCCAGTGGCTCTGAATATTTATAAAACCCTCAGCCTCATCTTCAGCACCCCATTCAGCCCCTCTGCCCTAGGAAGAGCATTTTTCTAAAGAAGCCATGTACATCATGGATCTTAGTCCCTGTAGTCCTTCATTAGCAGCTGCCAGCGCTTCTCAGGATGGCACAACACCGCTGCACAGAGCGGCCAAAGGACCTGCCTGCTGCTCGAGGCTGGCTTTTGTCCCAGCGCACAGCAACCATTTTGATGAAACAGGGAAAAGAAAATACAAAAATCTCCTCTGCCACACACGTTGATGGGTCCAACTGCAGTGCATAGGGGGCGAGAAAATCTGCGAGGGGCGACGCTCAGATGACAAAGCGCATTCATCAGGCAGGGCATGCTCTCAGTACAGTTAATTCAGAAGGAAACAACCAAGCACCTGACAGGCCTTGGCTCCATCTTCTGGGCTGCCTGAGTCCTACGGGGCCTGGGGCAGGGAGCTCAGGGAGCACGGGGATGCAGGGACACAAGGCCTCCTGCGAGGGTCTGGTGCTGTCCCTTTGTCCCCAGAGCGGGCAGCCAACACTCTGCCTGCCATGATCTGCAAGGCCATCCCACGCAATAACCCCTCAGACTTCCTACTTAAAAATCCACAGGTGCTGCAGGACTGGCAGAACAGAGGGAGAAAACATTCTTTATTGTCACTTCCCCCCCCAACACCCCTTTCAATTGCTTCCCTTCCCTTTCTCTGCTCAGCTCGTTTTATCTCCACCAGGCTGCAAGAGCGCGAGGGCGGGAAGGGAATATGTGAATATGTCTGGTCTGACAGAAAACTCCTCTCCTGCAGACAGCAGCTCACCGAGGGACTCTGGCTAAAAAAAAGTGTTCTACATCTTGTATTGATAATACCTTTGGTTTTTTCTTTACTCTGTGGTTATAGCTGTATTGCATAAATTCTACCTATGTGTCATTTCTTTTTACATTACAGCAATAAGCATATGAGAAACCAAAACCTAATAATCAACTGAATATAATGTTAAAAAAAAAAAAAGGTGATTGCTCTATATTTACACCAGTGAATTATTCAGAGAAGGTGGCTTGTAGCTTACCTATTTCAGGCAAACAGCAAGGGCCATGATAGAGTGGCTTCAGAATTTTTTGTTACAGTAATATGTTTATTTCTTCTAAGAGGTGAATTGTAAGAAACATACTTCCTTTGTGTATTGATACAGTAGTGAAGAAATTTACAATTTTCTGGTATTAACTTGGTGTTAATATTTTCCAGTGAAAAATCTTCAGTTATATGTGTATATCCATAGAAATATTTAAATTTGGTTTATGTGTTATACTTTTATTTAGTGACAACTGGAGGCCTCTAATAAACTAAACAAAAGAAAAAAATGTCCACTCTCTGGTTGTTTTACTAGATATACTCACATCAATGACAACTTATTTAATTTGATATATGACACTGCCTTTGTGTTCCTTAATTGAATAATCACAAATCTTATCATTAATAAAAAAAATTGTTTATAGTATCTATAAAAATCTGTTCTTAAGTATAATTTTCATAGTATTATTTTCAGCATAAAATAAAAATTATTAGTTTCTGGTGGACCTAGATACTGGCCTTTTCTCAAANAAAAAAAAAAATTGTTTATAGTATCTATAAAAATCTGTTCTTAAGTATAATTTTCATAGTATTATTTTCAGCATAAAATAAAAATTATTAGTTTCTGGTGGACCTAGATACTGGCCTTTTCTCAAAACCCCAGCTTCTGTCTGGAAGCAGATAGTATAGAGAAGTACAAGATAGCAGGGAGTTTTTTGCAATGCTTTGGTGAGAATATGTTTTGAAAAGGAAGTGGTTCTAAGAACTTGGTTATTGACACTGGGATGAAGTCCTGAGAGAAAGAACTGCTCTGCTTGCTAAGCAACCATTCTGTTTCAGCCTGGTTTACACACCTAAATAAAACAAGTTACACTTAAAATATAAGATTGCCTTAGTTTTGACAGCTGCATTAAGAAGTGTAAAGTGTATATGAGGACCAAACCATCAGGAGAAAGAAAACAAATTCCTTTATACACTCATTTTTAACTAGATTATTTCTTTGGTAGGATTTTAAATAATACCCTAATTTTCTACAAATATTCACAGAATTGAACTCTAAAGTGGTTTAGTCAAGTTTAAGAAAATGAGTGCACACATTAAAGCATGTGTACACACAGGTGCATAGAGGTACAAACATACACTCCAGTGAACACACAAGTGTGGACAAGGAGGGACAGATTTGGGGCCAAGATTTAGTCTGATAACACTCCAGCAGCTGAGGTTGCCTTCCTGCACTGAAGAGTGTCCTGTGAGCTCACAGACACAAGAGATGACAAGATTGTCTACAAATTCCCAGAGTACTTTAAATATATATTAGAATATTAGGTTCTTTATAAAATTTGTATGGCAATTGAGCAAATAAAATATGAAACTGTGAGGTGCTGCAATAAGAGAGACGACTATTATGTGTTATTTATCTTGAATCTGACAACTGTCAACAGAGAATATTTCTGGACAGTTCAAATTTTTCTATAACCTTTGCCAAGAAGATTTTTAGTGCCCTCTTTTGAGCATTTCATTGTCTTTTTGCTCCACATATATATTATATTCCCTTGTTAATCAAGCATTTAAAATGCAACTATTTTTATATAGTAATTGGAAATTCATAATTAACTATTAAAAAAGAAGATGAGACAGAATGTGTAGTCACTTCTAAGTGCATTATGTCATTTTTTTTTAATACAGCTTCTCATATTATAGCGAAATTATAGAGAAGAAGTATAGGGTAAAGAATTAACACAAGATGTTCTTGTGCACTTTTAATTTTGCTCCTATGTGTCTAGAAAAGTTTTTCAAACAATTATTTTTTTAAAGAAATACTAAAGATGTGACAAGTTTGATCCAATTTAATTTCGTATGTCAGATGGTTCCACTTGCATATCTATTGCTCAGCCCTCTTAAGGAATGTTGAGAGGAATGAGATCTGACATTCTTGAAATTATGGGCTTGAAATAGTAATTCTTCTACACTCAGTGGAAAGACACGGGCCACTCACAGACTTGGGTCTGGGGAATCCAGAGCCTCCCCCTGGAATCTTTGAGAAGACTCAGAAGGGACCATATGGAGAATGGTTTCCAAATTAGGCACTTCAGACAGAGTGGCTCACTCCCATTATGACTCAAATTTTGTGTGAACACGTTTTCAGGAGGTTCAATATTATGATTTCCATATCATAATAGCAGTCATATTTCACACAAATTGAATGTCAGCTGTGTTTCTAAAAGGCTCAAGCAATTTACTGGTTTTGGTCTTCCAGTCTTCAGGACTTGAAAGGCCTGAACTCTAGTGCAAGTCAATCCAGGGTTTTAAGGGAAACAAAAGGTAGTTTCTTCTTCTTTCAGCCCTTTTGTCATCTCTACACTCTCGTCCACTGGATCCTGCCTTCATAACAAGGACTGTATGAAAATCGGTGCTGAAGGTTTGTCCTGAAAGTCACTCAGCTATGAAAATAGGTGCTGAATGTTTATTTCTCATAAAATTAGGATTTCTGACTTGTTCCAGTGGATGCAAGGCTCCCAACTTCATACCTAGCTGAATGAGGCAATCCTAATACTTGGAAGAGTCTGTTCTTCACAGTCTTATACTAACATTCATTAAAGTTATTGTCTTCAAAATGGAATAGACTTTATTTTATTTTGAGTGTTCCTAGAAAGTAGGAATTAACGGTTTTTTTACTGTAACTTACAATTCTAAATATTTTCAAATTAAGAGACATGCTGCACATTTTCAATGAGCTAATGTGCAATTTGTAACAAGTGAAATATATCAAATGAAAATGATTTTGCAGTGATCTAAACCCAATTAACCTCAAAGAATGTTATATGAACATAGACTTTGAAAGATTTTAATTATAGCTGTAAATGCTATGCAATTATTGACCAAGTTTGGCAGAGATATTTTATGTTGCCTACTGTTGCTACATACTGTTAGCTTTTTAATTTGGAAGCAGGAAATATTAATGTCAAATCACACTGGTAATTTGAAGAGTCATGGATTGAATACTTGTTGACCACTTGAAATAATAATTCAAGCAGTCTTTCCAAAAAGAAATTTCTGTTATTAAAAGGGAAATAAACCACAACTATTTTACTACAGGTGTGTGCTTGAAACAAAAATTAAACGAAAATATATTAGTAAAGGAACAGATATCAAGTGCCAATTGTTGTTTCTAATTATGAAAATGTTTGCAAGTAATCTCATTAGTCTGCTTAGCAGTTGTTAGTTACATAGAGCTCCCTGGCAGTCTGAAACTATAGTTTCATGAAAAACTATGATCTGAAAATCATATTTTTATAGCTGCTAGATAAACTTCAAAATTTTTCCAACCATTACTCAATACATAAAGTTAGCAATAAAACAGTGGAATGCAAAGACTTTCATGCTTGTAAATACATTTGTTATGTCTTCATGCCTTTTGGAGGTTCAAATAGATAATACAAATCATCTTCATTAGAAAAAACCCCAGTGTATAAAATTGTAGGTATAATAAAACTTACCATGTTTCTTTTTTGTAGAAGAAAAACAAATCCCTTCTCTGCATTCATTTGCTGTTTAATTTAAACACACACAGAAATACAAAAATATTCCCATTTTACAGAGAGAAATGAGGAAAAGAGAAATTTACACATTGGAATAAAGGATCTGCTAAGGGATTCACTATAAAGCTATGTTCTTTCTATTAAAAAGCTGTGGACATAGCACGTATTTTGTGCTTTCATGTTATACAAAGCTCTTTTTGGGCTGCACAAGGTAATGCTGCATTTGACACAGAAACAGAATAATTTANAAATATATTCATAAAGATGGGGTTCGATCCCTTATCCAGCAAATTTTTGCCCTTGAAAGAATAGAGTCCTAATGATCACAAAAAACCAGTTGTCTGCAGGGTAAAAGGTTTGATCAGTGTAAAATCATCAGCAGAGAAGACAAAACAATAGATTTTAAGAACTTCTCT
>VYZR01076321.1:0-10596 GCA_013400675.1 Oxylabes madagascariensis | reverse complement strand
GTGTGAGCCTCCAAAAAAAAAAAAGTTCTGACATTTTGATTAAGCCACTGACTTGGGCATCTGAGTCACAGTTATAACTTTTAAGTAAACACTCGAGAATGTAAACACAGACCCTATAAGACACAATTTGAGACCTCAGGTTGTGTGCTCCAGCCACTTCCCTTAACTGTAAAGACTGAATAAAGCACACCACTAATTTACAGCAGACTTGTAAATGTAACTTCTCTAAGAAGAAGATATAAATGTTGTCTTACACATGTCACATTCAAATGAGTACCATATCTAAAAAAAAAAATTTTGATGATTTAATGAAAGAACATTCAGGAAACATCCCAGAGGTGACATCACCTTTGTGTATAGCCTTTACACAGTGTTTTTCCATAGCACTCAAGTATTTAGCAGTAAGCAAATATCACTGTTCTCACTTAACTGGTAGATAAATCATGACAGAGAGAGGCTTTGGACTGAACCAAGTTATTTAAAGTCAAGAACACACTAAATGCAATTTTGTTCAGAGTTCTCCACTGAGAGATAATAGATGCTTAAGAACATGAAAACCAAGGCAAGGGTAGAACAACCCTTCATAGCATCTTTTCTCTGCTTCCTGCAGTGAACAGTTTAAGCAGTTCAAGTCCAAGTTTTAATTCCCACATCATTCCATTTTCCATAACCTTCAAGAAGGGTATTTTCCCTCAGCCTGTCCATGCCATTATTGACCCTAATTAAACCTTCACATTCAGAATTCATTTACAAATCTTTTTGTGATTACATATAGCATAAAGGTAATTGATTTTGTTTTAAAGCTGCTACATGAGAACACAAAAACTAGGAAGTCCACAAGGAGATTAGGCAAAACTGAATAATCATATCCTAACGTTTTCATGTACTTCATTCTTCCTAAAATTTCCAAGTTCTCCAAGATCCAAAGACTTATCCTAGCTATCCTTCCCAGATACTTGATTTCATGAGGAAAAAGTTAGGTTTTACCTTTCACTGCCCGGTGTGGTAATTCTGTAAAAACGATGCCTCAGGTGATGCTTGTCCCCATGATAGCAAACTGTGCACAAGTCGTAATTTGTGCATTCAGCACATTTCCATCGGATTCCAATGATAGGCTGCTGTCGACAAGTATCACACATAGTCCCGTCATGCTTGATACCTGTGGAAGGAAAACAAAAAGGAAAAAAAAACTAAAAACTTTGCTGCATCACTACACAGACTTCTGTTGCACACCATTATAATTTGAAACCATAAACTAGAAAGTTAACAATAAAGAAAGGCTGCTGCTTATACCCTATCAGCCTATATCACTGAGGGGAAAAGATAGTGGAGTTTGCCTCATATCTTCAGTTGTCAGTCTGTTCCTGAAATATTCTGTCTTCTCTCAGCTTAAAAAGCCGAGAAGGCTATGTCTGCTTCCTTCCATCTATACAAAGGAGAGAAAGAAAATGAGAAATCTTTTAACTACAAGTTAAAGGGTCAGAAATGCATTTATTTATCAAAATACACAGGGCAATCTAGAATTTTATCTCTGGAGTACAGCTATCAACACACATTATATCACAAAGACTACTGTGCTCAGCTGTGTGTGGCAGCCTGAAAATTATTGGTTTGACTTACACGTTTTGCACACTGGAAAATAGAAGTGCTTGTCTCTATTCTTTTTTACACAGGAAAAAATTAAGCTCTCTTGGATAGATGCCATTAGCTTCATGAAAATCTGTTACCATTTTTGAAGCATTTTACTGTTATTCTGGTTTTGTTTTTAAAAAGAACGTGCCAGAGACAGACCAGATATAACCCACCAGCATGGGCTCTGCCAAGTCTTCCACAAAAACTGATCTCAAGACTTCAGTCTTACAGCTCTGCCAAGCTACAGCAGAGTGAAAATAATCAGTCATAGAGTTTCCATCCACCCATTCTGAATAAAGGGAACAGCCACAAGATTATTTAAAAAAAAATCATATTCTGCTGCTGCTTGGAAAAAAATTGAGCAATAGAAGAGAGACGCACTAGCATTCAGTCTGTAGCACTGGACAGAAATGAGCATTAACAAGCCAGAGTAACACGGAATTTTCGCAGTCACCTCCCCTTAAAAAAAAACAACCCAGATCTATTTGAAATTAAGTGAAGAATGGATTTTACCCCCACCAGCAGGGATACTTTCAGAAATGACTGCCAAATTCACTATAAAGCTATTAGTCACTTACACCCAGCAGCTGAGCCATCTGTAGCAAAGAAAAATCAACAGTTGGAAAGGCAAAACTGAAGGAAATGCCTTCTTGTTTGATCATTTCACAGAAACACATAGTAGCTGAGGTTGGAAGTAATGTTTGGAAATTGTTTCTTCCAACAACCACTGCTCAAACAGGGTAAACCAGACCCGGCTACCCAGGACCATATCCAGTCAAGGTTTTGAGCACCACCAAGAACAGACTCAACAAGTCAGCATATTCCAGTGTGTTCAACCATCCCTAGAACAAAATGTTACTTCTGTTCCAGTGGAAATACCTGTATTTCAATTTGTGCCCATTGCCTCTTGCCCTGTCATTTGACACCACTGAAAAGAGCCTGGCTCCATCCTCTTTACAACATTCATCAGGTATTTATATACACTCTTAAGATCTCCCTGAGCTTTCTCTTCTCCAGATTAAGCACCACCAGATCCCCCCTTCTCTTCCTGTACCAGATGCCGTTAAGATTCTTTGCAATACATTTGCAGCCCTTCACTCGACTCTCAGTACGAGCATGTCCCTCTTGCTCTAGGGATTGTATTGAAGCATTTCACTATTTTTTTTTTGTTTCAAGGCCAAGTCTTCAGGAGTGGATGCATTAAAAGCACTGAGATATCTTGTCAGTATTTTCCTCACCTTGTTTAAAAAGTCTAACTAGTTATGGTGCTTGGAGTTGAGAAGTAGTATTTGTTCTGGTTTTATTTCTAACTGATTGCTAAACTGGTATTTCACATAGAAGTTACACATCTTTTGATTATATTCTTTTTTAACGCCTGTTGAACTTTTGGGAAGGCATTTGGCCAAGACATATATTTATTCTGGATGTGAAAGGACCAAGGAATTGGGTGATGTAGGATTCTTCCACTTGACCAAACAGCAGGAAAAAGGGCAAAAGAGAGATATAGTCAGGAATCATGTGATACAGAATAGGCCATCTCACTGTAAACTTCAGTACAAACTAAACACTTCTTGACAGTGAGGCAAAAGCAGCTACACAAAACTCAGCAAAATTTCTTTAGGAAAGATCAAGAAAAAAATTGTACAATGATACTTGACTCAAGTCATTTTACGGACCATAGTGTCTGGGACTTAAAAAGAGAACAGTGCATGTCTGTACTTGAAGTGTCTGATCTAAAGGGACATATCTGTATCTCACAGGTCCCTAAACACCATCCTGATAGATACGGCCTTTCTTCATCCATTCCCCAACACATGATTCCAGCAGCAGCACCCACTTCAGCACATGCCTCACCTGATCATGCTGCTCCATTCTTTCCATTATGTGAGCAAAAGGTTTTTGCAGAGTTGAGATGCAAAATGCATCAAGAAACATACCAGGCTGGAAAACAGCCAGGAGGAAAAATATTCAACTGAACTAGTTTCCCATTCCCATTCTTTGAGGTGCTGCACAGCACTACTGCCATGAGAAACAAAGAACTGCAGGGCAGGTGCAGGCAAGTAATCCTGTTACAGAATGTCTAACCACTGCACCAGAGAGCTGGATGAAGAAGCAGATTTGTATGCTTCTGGTCACTAAGAGACTGAGTGGACTAAGAGACCTTGAACTTCAAATGCTAAAAAAAAGGGTAAAACAAGGTGCTATCAGATAATGCGATACTAAACTCATATTCATGGTCATAATACAAGCAAAATTATTTAGATCAATAATACGTGTAAAACAAGATTGAAAGAATTTAAGTCCAACAAGATATTATAAGCACACAAGGGTGGCAGGCTGACCTTGCCTGGCTGTCAGGGGTCCACCCAACAAGTCTCTCACTCTCCCTCCTCAACAGGACAAAGAGTGAAAACAAAATGAAACAGCTTAGGTCAAGGTAAAAGTGAAATTATTTACCAATTTACCAATCACCATCACAGGCAAAAGAGATTTAATTTGGGGAAAATTTATAGCTAATTAAAAAAAAAAAAAAACAAACCCAGAGGATGGTGAGGAAAATAAAAACTAAAACACCTTCTCCCTATACTTCACGTTCTTCACAGAGACAACTGCATTCCTTCATTCCAAACTCCTCTATCTCCCTGCTTCTTCCTAGGGTATAGATTAAAATCACGTAATCTTTTTGGTTGGAAAAGGCCCTTAAGACCATTGAGTCCAACCATTAAACTAACACCACCAAGATCACCACTAAACCACATCCCTAAGCACACCATGCCTACATGTCTTCTAAATACTTGCAGGGATGGTTATTCAACCACTCCTCTGGGCAGCCTGTTCCAGTGCTTGACAACCCTTTTGGAGCAGATGGGGAATGGAGGGTCAGTCCATAACAGATCCTCACACCTTTTCCCTGCCCCATCACAGGTCCTCTTCACAAGCTTTATTCCTTCAGAAAACACTCTCCCCCATGGGCTACAGTGAGGATCCCTGCTCCACTGTGGCCATCCATGGGGGGCACGGGGACAACCTGCACCACTGAGGTCTCCATCTACTGGTTAACCACACACATACCCGACCTCAGCACTCAGGACCTGCCAGTGGCACTACAGATACCCAGGGGGAGGGAAGGAGACATTATGTCCTGTGTTTCAGACTAGCTTGGTTCTACCCCAGTGGACTGGTGGCCCATCAGCACTGAGAGCATATATTTCAATTTAATTTACCAAAAAGCAAAGCAGCTTATGCGCTCCCAAACCATCCATGACATGTATGTTAGAACAACCAGGAGACTGTATTAAGTGTAGGCTCTGGAGCCAAACTAAAATCCTGATCCAAAAGCAAAATCTGTCACATAAACTTTCCCCTCTTCAAAAGGAAGGCTAAGAAAGCTTGAGAAACACAAATGTTACAAAGTTTATATTAGGAAAGAATGCCTTCATTAAACTACTGGAATAAATTAAAGTGCCATAAAAACTTCCAAATTCAAACAGCAGCCCTATAGCTGACCAGCTGTGCACCAAAAGCGTACTTTAGTTCTCGAAACTGAGATAATGAAAAAATTAAACTTCTAAATATTCTTCAAAATCTCCTAGAACCAAGCTATTTTGAAATGAGACAGGTTGTGTCATACACACTTTAAAAACCAAAACAAACCAGGTAATGAGAAGTGTACTTTCACCATGCCTAATTACTTTTAAATAGCTGCCATTTCCTTGTGTCCCTTCATCTTTAGTACACCACAAAATCCAATATTCCTGATGTCCACTTGCCATTAATGCTTCTTCCCATCTGAATTTCTTATTAGTTTTCTAGCTCAATGCCATAGTTATCCTCACGTTTCTCATCTCTTCCCAAATCCTTCCTGGATTACCTAGCCCACCATTCCTCTGTCACCACTCATTCATACATCATTTTTACAGCCTTTCACAAGTTTTTGAAACTCATGCCCACTCTTACAGCTGTGAAAGGAAATAAAAGCAGTGTTGCTCAAATTGCTATCTGAATTGGTTACAAATAGTTCTTTCATACTGAAGATAATTAGATGGCAATATACAGCTGTCCAATAAAAGGATTTTAACAGTAAAATCAGATGTAAAAGGGGTATCCACATAACTCACTGTTAAACACAGAAGATGACAATAGCGATTTCACCCCTCAGAACAAACAAAATCTGATTTCCAATGGAGTCATTACTCTCTACAGAACTGTAATGAACTGTAATGTATGAAAACCCATTCATACCATAATGACAATACTACCATCAAGTAAGGGATACCATAAATAACTTAAAAAATTGATTTGTATACACCCCAATTTAAAAAACAGTAACAATGTTTTGTTCTTCCTTCACCCCAGACCATTTTTACACTATGGCCAGACTCCAGGTAAATTGAAAACAAAGAATTCTTAGAGATGACCAGTCAGACTCTGAAGCACTGCATGAAAACTCCAATGAGTGCTCCCACAAACATAACTCATCTACTAAATACACCGTTTGGAAGTAGCCAGCTGACCAATTGCTATTATAGATACAAAATGCCAGACTTGCTAAAGCATGTGTCCTATCTGGTAAGGGAATCACAAGATACACAGGGAGAAGATTATCTTGTAGGAGACATGGGGGAAGGGCAGGAAGAACAAAGAACACGTTTATTTAAAAAAACAGGCTTCCCAAGTATCACTACTCAGGAAGCTATTAGTTTTTCTTAATTTGTGAGGGCTCCTGTAAGCACTTACAAGTAGCCACTAAAAAAACCTTGACTAAAACAACTTGCCATAAATTACACCTGATGTTCTAAAAGAAGAACAAATAAACAAATACACAGGATAAATCATAGGTGCTCTGTCTTTTAAAATGTTTTAACATGTTTGACTTAATGATCAACTATGCCACTTTTCAGGTACAAAACCCTATTAATACAAATACAGAAAGCCACTTAGCTTCCATAGGTAACATCTATATTTTCAATATTACCAGAATACAGCACATAATGCTTTCCACACTGCACTGATGCACACTCCAACTGGGGGATAATTCTGTATCAAGATTTCCATTTCCTGCCCCCAGCCCCTCCGCCACCTCCCCTTATTCAAACACAATTCAGTAAATATTTTCAGCAGGAAAAGAATATTGTTACTTTGAACCAACGGTATAAAAAACTAAATTAATGACAAATTAATTCTGGTCTAAGCACTATAGAAAGAAAATTTTCAGAAAGAGAATAAACAGAAAAAGTTTCTGTAATGCTCATGACTACTATGTGAACATAGCCAGATGTGCTCTCTACAAACATGCTACTTGTCTGGCCTTTATCTCAAGTAAAAGGCTGCCTTCCTTTCTAAATAAAAAGCTTGGATTTATAACTTTCTTGCTTCTCTTCAGCAACTCAGAAAATACTCCTTTCTGTTTCTTTTCCACAACACTACCAAAAAAGGGGTACACTCAAGACTCTTAGATCCTGGCAAAAGGCTACTTCACAGAAAAAACAGGACTCATTTGCAAGTCATTGAACAACCACACTGAGCTACTACTGATGCATCACATCTGATCACTATCTCCATTGAGGAGCCAGCTACGCAGGGCCTACCTGAATTTTTACTTCTATGTGAAATTTTGATTCTTTTCAAACCCTTGGTTTACCAATCCCTCTCAAGGGCTCTGTCTCACTTAAAGCAATGTAGGGTGATGTAAATATGACCACACGAAAGAGCAGCTAATACAGCAAGCCTGGTAGACATAACCAAAACAACCCCGAACTTCATATCACACGTCCCTCATGACCCAGATGACTACATCTGGAGCAAAGAGCTTCTAAAACATTCTTCACGTAAATAAGTTTTAATTTTAAGAAGACCATCCTAGCATCTTAGCTCTAAGGCTATTAAAGTTTTCTAAGATGTTAACATAGTGTCACAGTGCCGGTAATAGCCTACAATCATTGAAAGACAAGAACAGTGTATTTCTTAAGTCTATGAAGCATAGTTCTGGCATACACATATATATGCACATACATGAATCAAACTCACTTTGCCTTTTTTTTTCCTTTTCTTTTTAACAGAATGACCTTCAAACATTACTTTTATAACACAGTAAGTTCCTGATGCACCACTGCTGTTCCCGGCCACACAGGCCTCAAACTCAAAGCAGCAACTCTGGCTGCAAGCACCACTTCTAAGAACTCATAATTAAGACTGGTTTTGAACACATAATAGAAAGAACTCCCACCAATAACCAATTTTAATTTTTATTATTGTACTTTTGTATTTCTTTTCACTACAAATTTACAATCACACTGTGACTGTAAATTCATGAACCAGAGATTTTTTTTCATTTTAAGCTATAAGAGCCATGACACACACGCCATTAAGTATCATCAAACAAAAAGCCATCCCATGCTTTATAACTTTGCCTTGCTCAACATCATTAATACTACCACAAGAAATTCCTGTCACCTAATCCCACTAACATTAATGTCCCTAGAGAGGTATCAAACTGTCATCCAAAGTCAGAATCCCTTACTCTGAACAATGGACAGTCACCACCATGGAGAAAAAACAAATCATTACCAAAAGGTAAAGAAGGGAAGTGATTTAAACAAGACTACAAAGTGAATCAGCAGTAAACCCAGCATTTCAGTCCAAACTGACAGCACCTTAACTGTATTAACCTTGCCCTTTTGTAACTACTTTACAGATTTTTACTCTTCCTATCTCCAGGGAATAAAGACCTCAAAAGTAACTCCCTCTAGCAAAAAGCAGCCCTGAGTACTTCCACACAACAGTTTCAGGAGGATGAGGATGATGTTCGCCAGAAACCCCAGGAAGAGAAATACCATTTTGCTAAGCCCGACAAGAGCAATGTGTGTGACACAATTACACAGTTTTATCTGAAATAGAAGTTAAAATTATAATACAAAAATATAAACAGAAATGAAAATCAGAAGGAACAAAGCAAAAAAACAAATAAAAACGTGACTGTTTTAAAAATTAATATTAAGTCTAGGCTTCCAGATACAGTTAAGAGGACACCATCTGCTTGCAAATACGTCAGGCAGGGCTAGAACAATGAGCATTCCAGGCTCATATGCAACATTTATGCATATGCTTCAGTTCTAAGCAGAAGCAGTCTCACTGGTTTCTACAGGACATCAAGCACAGGTGAAAGTTTCTAAGCATAAACATCTGCAAGACAAGGACTGACAACTTGAAAGACTCCTCTTTCTTGTTTTAAAGTCCACTGCAAAAGAATTTTCAAAAAAACCCATCATCATCATGCCAGCAGAGAGGAAGGTACTCAGCCACTGAAAAATTAAATCTCAAAGGATAACAATGCAATATTTGGGGTTCTTTTCTTAGCAAGGTTTTTTGTAATTAGTTAGCATGAATTCCGTGATTCTGTCTCCTCAAAAGTCTTTTAGCTTAAACCTACTGATATCATTTTCCTTGCTATAAGACTACACATAGCTGGCACAAAGATGGTCCCTCCATCACATTCTAAATGAAAGACACATTAGAAAAGAATACAGTTCAAGTGCCTCAACAGATCAGTGCAAACACCTCATTGCTGAGGCAATCCTGACCGGCCCTGAAGTCCCCCCACAATACTTCTGATGAAACTTAACAATATCTGTATTTTTCTGGGTAAGTTTTCACCGTAAAAACAGGTGCTAAAATGAACATTTCCCTGCAGTGTTTGCAATACTAACACTGCCGCATAATGTCAGTGCAGATCAATTTCCATTGTCCAAAATGATTGGATTTAAAGCATAAATATCAAGAAGCCAAGTAATTGAAAGAATGAACACTTGCACTTTTTTTCCTCCCAGTACCTTTACTATTTTACAGCAGCTCTGGCAACAGAGATAAAACGCAACGTGCAGATCATAGGCACAAAACCACAGTATTTCAACCACTTAGTGTAACCTTTAGAAAAAAGGTACTACACATCTCTTCGGCAATTATCCCTATACTTGATTCAAGGATGACTGCCACTGTTTCACAATACTGCTCTGAAACAGTAATTCAAGAAAGGGGGATCAGAGTGTGACAGCAAACCCAAAACCTTGATGTATCACCCCCTCGGCTCCCTCTCTCCACCTCTTCCCCAGCACAACAGGAGCCTGCCGTCTGCAGATCACTTTTGCTACCCCAATTTAGCACTCCCAGGACAACTTCTGTCCCCGCGCTGTAGATCCATCCCAAGTTTGCGTGTTCACACACAGACACACGGACGCGCACAGACAGACACCACGCGCGGGGAGGGGGAGGGCGCCCGACTCCCCCTCACCCAAATCCAAGGCACAGGCGCACCTCTAGAAGGGGAAGGGCGGGCGCAATCCGCTCCCCAGGACGGGACCCTCAGCACCCCGGGGCGCTGCCCCCGCACCCACCGCCGTGAGGCTGGAGGTGTCTCCATGCCCTCCCTCCCCGCTCACCGGTGGGCGCGCTGTCCAGAATGCGGAGGTCGTAGGCCCCGGAGCAGCGGTAGTTGGCGGCGGTGCCGTTGTCCCACACCACGACCACCTCCTCGGGGCTCTCGAAGCTGCGCACGGTGCCCACATGGCCCTCGCCGCCATCCTGCTTCCCCCACTTCCAGTCCGGGCCGCGGACCACCCGGGCCCCGACTCCTTCCACCATCACTCGGTTGTTCCGCGAGCTGCTCATCCCGGCGGCGGCGCCCTGGGGCGGATGGAGGGGGCGCGCAGCCCGCAGGCGGCGGAGGGGGACCCCGATGGGGGCGGCTACTTCGGGCGCCGGGCGGGTATCTCCGTCCGGCTCTTCTCCTCGCTCGCTCGCTCCCTTCCTTCCTCGCTCCCTAGGCGCCCATTCCCCGGCCCGGCGGCACCCCCCGCCCGCTCCCACCGCCGGCCCCGCTCCCGCCGCTACATCCGGGACCTGCGGCCGCGACGGCGGCGGCTCCAGGGAGACCGACGGGGCCGCCCGCGCCCCGCCGCGCTGCGCAGG
>VYZR01076319.1:4071-14809 GCA_013400675.1 Oxylabes madagascariensis | reverse complement strand
GGCCTAAAAGGCCTGGGAAAAAAAAAAAAAAAAGGTCTCCAGGTGTTTCTCATTGGCATTTGACAGATTGAAAACAGATCGTCAACTGTTCAGAAACAGTGCTTGGTCATGTCACTCGGTTGTGGGATATTTGGCAAGTGATTAGGCTTCCTATTCCCAGGTCCCCAGTCTGTCAGCCGGCTGTATCAAAGTGCTAAAGCATTTGGAGCACCAGTCAAAGAGAAATAGCTCATTATTAGGGGTTTGCTTTTTAATACATGTTCCTGATAGCTGTAGTGAAAAAATACCTGTATATATTAGATGAAAGTCACTGTTCTATGTGGTTGTTGCATTACATTTCTTTGTTATGTGGGGATCACAGCTGTTTTTGTAGATGTCTGTCTGTTTTACTACAGTCAGTTGCAGTATCAGTAAAATACAAGTTCATCTACGCAAACCTATGTAGTTCATAAATGAATAGTCATTTCTCTTGTCCTGAAAGTAAAGATGCATTTAGTAACCGAAAGGATGTTTTCCTCCCCCAACTGCTGTGATACTTTAAAGGTACTAATTTCTAGAAATATTGACGTAAACTGGTAACAGATGGGGGGTTTCTCCTTTCTTACAAGAAATCAATCACAGTACAATTTTGGACTGAGATTTCCCTAGAAGATTTAAGTCTTCATCGTGCTGCAGAGAATTTGAGTTGTAATGCATCTCAGAAAAGCTGACAATGTTCTGCTTCCCTGTGTTATTTTTACACAAATCAGCCAGAGTTTATTTATTCCCTTTAAGTGCTTTGTCCGGCATGCGCGTCCCTTTGCTATTGGATGATTTTGAATTAGCTTTACAAAGATTACATGGATAGACACAGCATTGTGGTGGTTAATAGAAACCTGTGCAGTGAGGTCTGTGGGCTGCAAGATCACTAACAGTGCCAATGACAGTGAAGTATGGCCTTATCGAAAGGAGAATTCATAAGAGGCTGCCCTGGGACACTGCACCACTGTCCTTCTGTGTATCCTGACAATGTTATCTGTCCGCTCAGTACGGAGTATCAAATGTCTGTCACGAGTACAGAAATTAATTTAATGTCACCTGAAGACATGCAATTAATCTTTTAGAGGTTTTCATAATACCTTTACAGAAAGAGTTGCCAGTTTGGCGGATTTGGATTTTGGGGTTTAGCAGAAGATAAGGAAAATTAATTTTTCATCAGGGTTAATACAAGCTAGCAGGGCCACAAAGGCTGAGAAAAATGGTTTGGGAATTTGTCAAGTGTTGTCACTCTAGAATAATGCTGCTTAACGTCTGATAGGTGTAATCAAGAGTTGAGATTTCTATAGAGGGGGATTAATCAATTTGCTCACTACAGAATGCAAGTTGGTGATACCATTCCTTCATGGGGTTTAAGAATGAAAATAAGATTTGATCTGTCAAATTGCAAGCAGCTCTGTCAGTATCAATAGGCATTTTTATCAGTACATTTTAAAGCATTTGTTATAAATAAATTTGTCCTGCTAATGTTGGTGGCAAATAAACTTCATCTTCATCATAAAACTGTCATAATGATTATGACAGAGGGCTCCAGCTTGCTGAATTCAAGCAGTCTTTCATAAAATTCTGCTTTTAGAATTTGTAATCTCATATTTGACAGAATTCTTCCTATGTTGCTCAAAACAGAACACTGACTATATATATATCTGTATAGTGAGAGGCTGATGAAAAACAGCCTTGATAGGTATCAGTGAATTGGTTCTAAAAGTCATGGCCATTGAATGGCATCAGTTCTTTTTGTTAGTCTAGTTTCAGGTTAAACTGCAGATTCTTCCAGAGCAGAGGTTTGAAAAACATTCACCATGTAAATCAAATCCTTTACCTCAATCTTTTGAGCTTTGTTTATATGCACACAGTATTTGAAATTAACTTGCTTTGGCGCTGCTCGCAATCTTTCAGTACTTGAATTTAAAAGATACTTTTTATACTTACCGCTGAACAGAACTCCTGCAACTTAAAAAAAGGCATTTTCATTACTCCAGCTTTAATTGAATAATAGAAAAGTTTCTTTTAAGAGAACTCTTTCCTGGCCAGATCTTAGGAAGGCAGACCCTTTGTAAAACTTGAAAATTTGGAGCTCAAAACTCATAATGATTTATAATCTAGAAATTAAGTAGACAATAAGAGGAAAACATTCTTCCTTCATTTTTTGCAGACAAAAAATAGAAATTCATTTTCAGCACAGGACGTCAGAGGAAATTTGAAGTACAAAATCAGAGCTTGTATCAATCAGTCCCAGCTCTCTGTGGTTGACTAAGGCTTTCTATCCGCGGTCAGCATTTTGTACATCAAATTATGTGAGACAAGCCATGATGATGAATAGATGCAACTCTGAAAAATTTAGTGCAGCCCTGTACATTGTAAAATACTCGAGGAAAGAAAATGTATTTTGACATGAGAAGGCTTAAAATTTTAATACCTCCCTCTATTGCTGCGTATTTAAATCTGGGGAGGGCAGTGATGTAAGCTGATGAAAAACAACAATACAGAAATTGTTTTTTTTATTTAGGAAAAGCAAAATTTCATTTATGATGAGCTAGACCTGGTACATTTTAAGTAGAAGAGATGTTAGCAATTTAGCTTCTGTGATTTAGATGTCATTTGGGGTAGCTACTGCAGTACAGTTTCAATGGACTTACCTGCTTGCCTGTAATTTGCTGCGTGTTTTGGTGCCAGTTCCTTGTACTGCTCATGAGGGAACATCAGGAGTCAGCATATGTACAAGCATCTTAACAACTGTGTCCTTTCCTCCAAAATGTCAGTGTTCTCCTATGAGCATGTGACCTGTCAATAATGTTCTGTGGTTTTGTAGCTTAAAGTCCAAAAATTAAAAAGCTCTTTTCAGGTGTTTTGCTTGACTTGGTTCTTCATTGTTGTACCTGGAAAAGCCACTTGTTGTCTTGCATAGAAGTTTAAAGAATGGCGGTGGTGGTGAGAGTAATTTGCCAGTACATGGCACTACATTGTTCATTTTGGCTCGGACGGTGTTTGTCCTTGCACTGTCGTGTTTTTAACCAGTGAAAAAGGAATTGCCGCTAAAATGCGTCTTCTGTGTCGTTTTGCTTGTTGGCACTTGTCACTTAGCAGTCGTGTTTGGTTTTTATTTCTTAAGAAAACCACCAGGTTTTATCTCCAGTTGAAGCCAGGCTGGCTGGAACAGGAACTAATGTCTTGCTGACTTGCTGAGCTCTGTTATGCCTGGAGCACCATGTCACTGACTCACGGACCTCTCTTGAGAAGCAGTGCTGCAGTTTTGTCTCTGCTTCCCCTCTTTGAGTCATCTCAAAACCAGTAAATGTTCAGAGCAGTAATGTAAAAGAAGGGGTTGATCCAGCTGCCTTTGCTTTCCTTCTTTTTGCAGGAACAAGCAAAGCTTGTTCCATCCCCTTTCTGTATTGGTTTGTGTAGGTTTTCTTATTTCTGAAATGGATCAATTCATTAAAAAGTCCAGAGCTTTCCACCTTTTCAGATTCTTGCAGAAGCATCATGGTAGCAGCAAAGACCAGTGGTGGCATTTGAGGCATTTGTTCCCAGCAGGGAATAAACCCCATCAGATTTTTCGTCAATGCAAACCAGTGTTGTGTGCTAATGCCTTTGACTCTGTTACAGTTCTGTGTTCAGTTTATACAGTTTTTATTTGGTGATAATTGAGCTTGGTAGTAAAATATTCGGTGGTTGTTGGCCATCCTAGACTTTTATGTGAAATTATGTTTGCTTTTGAAGTTTCAGTAATGAGCGTGTTGGATGTGTTTTATACCTGAGGGCTTTGCTCTCAGATGCTCTTCCGATGTGCTGGGATAATTTTTTGGTTTGGAAAGAAATGGTTGCAAATATTTGTGGTTCTCACAGCAGGCATTTAGCAGAGATTAGGTTTTAATTCCTCCTAGAATTTTTTTATTCCTTTTAGTTTCATCATTTTCCAGCTGCTGTAGGGTTGAATAAAAGAAATTATCTGATCAAGGTATAGGGCTTATGGGGATGCTGATACCAGAACTAATACTAAAATGAGGAGGATTTAATGCTGGTAAGGTTTTGTGCATATGTTTGGGTTTTTCAGGAGTGCTCTTGCTTTTGCACTTTTGGACATTTGTATTTTTGAATACAAATTGAAGAGAAACTGATGGGAAAGCTTTATAATTTCTCACTAATTGCTGCTCTCAAAGCTTTCTATACAAAACTTTCTGTGAAGACTTGGTGCCAATTCAGTTCAGCAGAGAAAAAAACCTGTTTGTGATTAGAGGTAGAAAAGATAGATGCAGATTTCTGTTGCTTTCTCGTTTTGGACACTGTGGACAAATGCCATGATGAGCTTTAGGATTTTCCCTGTGACAGATTGTGCTTTTGAGTTTAGTGCAAGAAAATTTGAAGCTCATTTGTCTGGGATTTAAGTACTTGAGTTCTTGAGAAGTTGTAGCCTGTATATACTTTCTAATGAAGAGGCCTTGATTTAGAGGTGTAAATTGTGAACTACTGAACTTGGAAACATGAGACTGGCCTACATACCACAGACTATTTCTCATCAAATCTTAGCTGAGCCTTAGTAACCAGTCCTCACTAGGTGTTTCTTTTGCTTTTCTTTAATGTAGGGAGGTACTAATTTGTATTCTCAATGAAAGTAATCTTGCTGTTAGACCATAAGTCTGTTCCTTCTGCACCCTTGTGTTTTGTCTCCTTATCCACAAGAAATGTGCCAGTTAGCATGAAACCCTCTGGTTTGTGATGTGTTACAGATGCAAAAGGAGTTTTGGCTTGTGAATATTTAAGGGAAGGGGAAAACAGAACCCTGTGTAAATAAAGGTGCTTTCATAATATTTTACTTTTTCCCTTAGACAGGCCTTCTATTTGAGAGCTTTTGTGGGGTTATCGAAGGTTGGTTATGGAGTTAGTCAAAGCCTTCCCCCTGCAGATGAAATGTTCACTAGTATTTGAGGTCTAAAGTTGAAGTCCTGTCAAGGTATAGATACTGCTGTGGAAACCACGCAATAATACGATGAGTGTCATAGAGGCAAAAGTACCTGATCTTTTGTCAGACTCTGCCGATTCTTGCTCCATGGAATTTTCAGTGATTGGTCTAATCTGGCCAGGCAGACACAAATTCAAGAATCACCTTTTTGTAGAAAAAAACAGAACTTTTTGGGTAGAGGCAGTAGAAGGGAGTAATTTCTCTCTCAGTGCTTTAAGCTCATGGTTTTACTGTGCCTGATTGCACCAAGAGATGTAACAGCAAGAGTTTCCTTGGATAAGAGAGACACTGAGGTGGTGTTTCACTGTGTTTATGATTGCAAATATATATAATAAGAGCTTTGTAAGGCAAACAAATACACTTGAGGAGCTGTTCCAAGTACAGACAGTGTCCAAGGAAGGGGATTGCTTAAAAAGCTGCTGGTATAGAAGTTGGCAGAATGAGTATGCGCTTCAAAATAAATACCAGTATTTAACTGAAGGGAGGTTGGAGGTTTAAAGATGAGCAGAGCATTTGCCTGATTCTTCCAACCTCCACAGTTCTTTGCTCCTCCTTCTGCAATCTCTCTCTTTATATTTAAAAAAGAAAGAAAAGTAATAAAAAAGTAACACGCACCATAGTTCCCATGTAACCTGGAAGGAAGAATGATTTGGGAAAAAAAGTGAAAACGCCTTGTTGCTTTGTGTATGAAAAGACATGATTGACCATTGTAATTATAATAAAGCCTGAACAAATAAAACTGTTCTTCAGATAGCAGGGATTTATTTTAGGCTGAAGTGCAATTTCCAGGCTGAGCCTTTGCATGCGCCTGCACAGCCACCAGCTTGCTTTAGCTGGCAAAGCCCGGGACACTCTCTCAATGAGCTGGAATGTGGCAGGAGTCTGCTCAGGGTGAGGGTGTGCAGTGCCTGGACACTGAGCCGCTGTTGTGTTGTTGATTTCAGCAGGGGGGAGAGGATGCTGGCTTTTTTCACCCAGAGGGCCAACTCCAGCGACCTCAGCAACCCCCGGAGCCGAAACAGCAGCCAGTGCGGAAGGTCACATTGACAAAGGGAATGCAGCAGCACCAACAGCAGCAGCAGGCACAGATCCATTCAGCAGCTCCTCAAGGAGTCAAAAACATCCAGGGAATCCATCAACCTAAAAAGGTGATTTTTAGACTCATATTGCTGCGAGAAGTTTCACTGTCTAGCCGTGTTGCTCTATTAATAACCAGCATTCTGTTTGTCACTTGCTAGCGCAGGGCTGCATGACCCAGGAGATGCATAATTGCATATACAGCTTTTAATCTAGAGAGACTTGTTTGTACCCAGCACAGACTGGCAATGCCTGCAGGTTGCTTCATCTGCTGACGTTCTGGCCAGCTCAGCACTCCCTGGGGAAGTGCATGTGTCCCGAGACAGCTACTGGAGGAGATGGTAACCATCGTGCTTTCTGGCTTTAAAACCAAGTGGTTTTTTGAAGTTGTGCTTAAGATTTTATTTTGGCTGTTTCATGCATATATAGGAGCACATAGTAACTGTTTCAGGATGCTCTTTGCTGGATCCCCAAAGCTGGTATCACTCAAAACAGTTGGTGATCTTGTAACTTGAGTTTTGCACTGATCATGCACTGGTAGGAGGCAGGGAAGGGTCAGGGTGGCAGTGGCGTGTGCCTTCTCTGCCTTTGCAAGCTGGCACACTCCTTGAAAGTAGCTGGCATTTTGGCTTTTAAATTAGTTCTTGGTTTGGGACTGTTGGCCATTATCTTCCTGCTTCATGTAAGGATGAAGTTTCTTGTTGATGTTGAAGGATATGAAAAGTTAGTACCCATCATAGGCTTTCCAAGTGGGAATCGAGAAACTGTTGAATGTTGACTCAGTGTTAAGTGTTAACTCTGTGTAATGTTTGTTACTCTGTTTTATTGTTGTTTTTCACTCTCTGACTGTTCAGCATTTAATTTGCAAGAATGAAATCCATGCATTTCCTGCTCGAATATGGGGGAGAGGAACTTTGAAAAAAAGTTATTTTAAAGTTATTTAGTCCTGTGCAAATAAAACTCCGTTCTGGTAACAGACCAAGAGTTGGTAGCAGTAGAGATTGAAAGTGCTTAAAGCACTTTGCTGATCTTGTGAGTACATTAATTTTAACTACGAGTTAAGAATAGAAGAAGGAGAGGGATCACCTGTTGGGATTTTTTGTCGAGACTCAAAATGTGGCAGCTGAACACATGCTGCTGACGTGATCAGTGTTGAAATCTAGGTTATATATTTTTGTCTGAGATCCTCCACTGCTTGATTGCTCAATCTGTGCTAGAGCTGAGGCTTCTAGGATGAATGCAGTACCTATAACTCAATATATAACTTGTTATCCTCCTAAAAGAGGTTTGTATAAGCAGTGGATGAATGTTAATAAGTGGCCTTTCAAATTGGCAAACAGCAACAAGCTGTTTTGAATCAAGGTGGACTTTAATCAAGTCTTCAAGTAAATAGCCAACTTTTATATCCTCTGTCAAGTGCAGCAAGCAGAGTCAGTGGGTAAGTAAATCAAAACACTGTTACTTTTGTTGTTGGCAGGTCATTATGCACGGCAGAGGCAGAGGAGTAGCAGGCCAGATGGGCCGAGGACGCTTGATGCCAAATAAACAGAACCTGCGAGTGGTGGAGTGCAAACCTCAGCCCTGTATTGTGTCAGTTGAAGGGCTTTCTTCATCAACTACTGATGTCCAACTGAAAAACCTGCTGATGTCAGTGGGACCCATTCAGGTAGGTCAACCTTGGTTTATCATTTTTGTGCCAAAAGGCTTTCATTCCGGAAAGCTCAATTAATTCCCTGACACTAAATACAATGCGTGTTTATTGGTAATTTATGTTTGAAGGCACCCCCACCCACACAAGCTACACCTGGTAGCAAAGACAAGCGAGTGATGATATTGCAGCACAGGAGACACAGCAGGATTTTGCTAACCATCCCATTCCTGCTGCAAAATTCTCCTTCATTTTGGAGTTCCAGTGCTATCTCTGTTATTTTCTTAGGCAATACAAGCCTGTCCGTTCTGTGAGGTTGTTAAAGCCAGATGGTCATATCAAAGCAAATGTATTTTGGGTGCTGTCCTTGTTTATTGTTGGCTTGCACCCACTCTCCTTTTTGACATTTACCTTTTCCTGTCACTGCAGTCCTAGGGTACAAGCACCTAATGACCCGGTGGACATTTTGTACTGTGTAACATCCTCTACTTTTTCAGACGAACACACAGTCTTCTTTGGAGGATTTTATCGATCCTTAATTTTTCAGAAGGTTCTCTTCGGTAGGGGCCTGTGAGCAAGGTTATGACATGCACACACTGGTGTATCTGCTGTGCAGCTTCTGTTCACAAACTGCCTCCTGGAACCGATGTGTCAGTTAAATGACTGGAGGAAAGCAGGAGGTTTTCAAAGCAGTGAAAGGCTTAGGAGGCCCTGTCTGACTTACTGTTACTGCATTTAAAAATATCAGTCAATGAATAATGAAAAATACAAGTGAGAAAATGTTTTCCTTTTGACAGGAACAACATTTTCAGACAAATGCAATGCATGAGTTGGAGGTGTTCTGTGAGACTTCTTTATTACTGGGATCATCTCTGTTGCAAAACACACTGCTCCCTGAAGATGAACACTCTGCCTCACTTGTTCCTAATTTAGTAAATGGAATAATGCTGAATTATTTACGTCATCAATTCAGAGAGGTTTAATTTGTTTGGGAAAGCAAAACTACCCTCTCAAAATACCTTGTGCCTTCGTGTTCTGTGGTACTCTAGGAAATTATTCATATAGTTCCAAAGCACATTTATTCAGTGTTTACTTGCTAAATCTTGCATGAGAATATTAGAAGGAGATTAAAAGAAACCCTGCAAGGAGATCTCACAATTGAGAGAAGTTATTGAGAATGTGCTAAAAAATTTATTCAGTACTTGCTGTTTCATAGCAGACTCCAAACCCCGGTCGCTCAATTCAATGTCACAGGCCAATTTAGCAGGATGTACTTACAGGAGAAAAAACAATGACTAATTTTCTAGTGGGATTTGGTGCATATCTGTGCTCTCCAGATCTTGTATTCTTGCAGCAGCATCAACTGTACCTTTGGAAATTATGCTCTCTGAATCATCATCCATTTTCATCTTGCAAGAAATCTAGAAGTAGTACTTGAACAAGATGCTTGAATTTAGCTAATGATGCAGAGTGCTCTTTGGCTAATTCTGCACATGAATTTCAAGTCTGACTTGTAGGAGGGTAGAAATTTCCTGGCTTGTTTGAGACTAAATGATGTTTCATAAGTATGAACGGTGAGATATGCAGGAAAAAAGTGATGCTTTTGTAGAAAGAATATGAGACTGGTTCCACCATCTATAATACTTAGCTTTTTGACTTTGTCTTTTAATGGTACCATGAGAAGTAGCACCACAGAAGTTTTAATGCACCAAATGAGGAAGATTCAGCAACAATTTTAAGTGACTTGGAGGACAAGAATGGAAAACAGAATGTTTGAAAATCTACATTGTTGCTATCCACAGCAATTAATTGTATACAGGTGGTGCTAGATTTTCAAAGAGGTCAATGTCCTGAAGTACACGAGTGGATTTTCTCCTGGCTGTAAATAAATGTTTTAACTGTGCTCAGTGCTGTACGAAATCCCCTGCAGCTGGGAGGGTCAAGAGGCTCTGATAGCAAAGGGATGCTGTTCCTTGTTCTTCTTTAATATGTGTTTCATGTAAAGGATTTTGCAGGGAGGAGTGCTGAAGTGAGCCCAGTAGAAGGGCTCTTCCCATGCAGGCTTTGGGAGTTCCTGAGTAAGGACTGTGTGTGTGAGAGGCAGGGACCAGAGCAAACAGGTCTTGGGTAGTGCAGAGCTCTGGTCCTCTAAGGTGAAGTGTTGCAGCTTGATGGACTGAAATAGGAGGGATTTGGGGCGATGGCAGTTGTGAGAAAATAGCACGGTGTGAAATTCTAGCTGCTGTCTTTGAAATTAGGCAAGATGCCCAGGTTTTTAGCTGATGTCTGATGGAGCTGAAGAAACAGTAAGAGGAGGGAAGGGTGAGTCAGTTCTATCTGACTCAGTCTTTAAGGTGTAGAATATCCTGTATTCACCAAAATTTTCCTTAAGAAACTGAACTCTTCTGAGATTGAGATTTTTCATTTTATTTGTCTCCAGGGGAAATAGGTGTGTTGAACTCATGCTTATTTATTTTCAGTTGTAAAGGAAATTTAAATCCGATTCAAAACTTAGGGAGTTCTCTTCATGCCTGGATAGTGCCTTGAAATGACACATATCCAACCCCCAAATCCCTGGTTAAACGTAAGGGTTCACAAACTGTGGGACATACACCTCTGATGTTAAACAAGCACCTTGCTTCAAAGCAGTGTGCAGACACAGCTCAGAAATCTGAGTATCTCATGTATCAATTTCTGCTGCAGTCAGGATGTGAATGTGGGAGTGGCTGCACTGAGACAGAGCTTGCAGAGAGGAGGAAGAAATACTTCTAAGGAGCACCTTGCTCTTTGACAAAGAGAACAGACCACTAGCACTTGTCCCACCTGATAGAGGATCTTTGCCTAATCTTCATCTTCCATGCTGGGAAGCAGCATCTGTAAAGCAACTGATCCCACACCAGCTCTGCTTTCCAAATATCCTGGATTTGTTACAGCATGATCATCCTGTGTGTCTTTCCTCAGAAAGTGAATCTTTGCTGGCATAACAGTTTTAGGTTGTGGAAAAAGTCTATAAT
>VYZR01076288.1:45162-57472 GCA_013400675.1 Oxylabes madagascariensis | reverse complement strand
ATCAGATTTAGGGAGTAACAGAATTTAGTTTTCAATCCTAGTCTCTCACAAACAAATATGTGTAACGTAAATATATATGCACTGTTACATATTCGCTTTTCACAACTTTACCTTAAAGTAGGAGAATGCTTTAAAAAATGCATTAAGCTTGACAGCCGGAAAAAAATTAATTACAATAAGGCTGATCTAACATTTCAGAGTACAGAAGATTTTATTCCAACTTGAGAGAGTTCCACCATGGAAGATCAAGATCAAGACCATCAGTGCCAAGAAATGGAAAAGCTGGTAAACAAAAGCAGAGTGTGTTTGAAATGTTGCTAGAGCATTAAAATGTTAACTATAGTTGACCCACATGCAAGGCTCAAATCTAGAAGTATGAGTTGTGTTGCAAGAACAGCATACTTAGTTTCAAACAGGGCTCGGTGTTATTGCCCAGTCTGTGGACTGGTAAATTAGTCAAACTGTTCCAGTATGAAAGAGTTTGNCCAAAAACTGCCAAGCAGGTCATTGTCTTATTCCCCTGCAAAGGAGAGAATGTGTTTAGTAGATTTGTCTCATCCCTCATCTGCTTGTCACAAAAGCTGAGCACAAGCTAGTACCCTTCAAATCTTCTGATGTTCAGACTGGAGATAAGAGGATCAGAAGCATGGCAATCCAAATTCAGACAGACAGAGCCTGAAAATGCATGCACACAGCCTTTACCTTAGGTGCACTCATTTCCAAAGCAAAATTTTCAATACTGCAGACACCAAACTCAAAACACACTTTGAAAACAATTCTAAATAGCAACATTACATCACTGCAGCTATTCCTGTGCTGCGAGATGCAAAAAAAAAGAAATTATTCAGAAATATCACTATCAAACCTACTCATTAAAATGCCTTTTTCTTACCTCACCATGTTGTCCCACTTGGAACTCATAAAAACAGTGAGGTTGACAGGATTAGGACACTGCCTTGGAACATGACTATTCTGTTTGAGCAAACAGCATGCAGTGTTCCCTTTACCTCATGCACAGTTTCTTGGCATGTGTCTTAAGTACAAGTCAGCTGCTCTTCACGTTAGTATAGAGCAGGGACAGAAGCACTGAAATGCAACCATTCCATTTCCAAATTTCTTATCCATACAAGACTATCAAGACAGGCTTTATATTGCTACTGAGGCCTGCTGATTTCATGTGCTACTGCAGCTGTATGTAGCCCACAGAGGTTCTGAACCCATCAGCCCATGTAAAGGAGGTGAGTTGCTCCTGTTTCCTTCAGTTTCAGCACCAAAGGAAATCGTGAGTTGGTGCTAAAGGTATTCCACCTGACTTCTCAGAAGGGTATCCCAAACAGCGTGAGTGACCAAGTCCACTAGTGGGCTTTCAGGATTTTTCATCAGACTTGGGGCAGGGGGTATGACTAGTTACTGAATCCATGGGTAACAGCAATTTGCCACGACGTGAAAAGAGAGTTCTCTTCAGTCATTTAATAACACCCTGACAGGGCCAGAAGAAGCAGTGCTGACTCCTGGGAATGACCAAAGCTCAGAAACTTTGCTCTTATTACCAGACGTGGTGGCTGTGGGTATGCTTTGGGGGAGCAGCATACAGGGATGGAATCAGCATTCCCTACCTAAACTACTGATTCGCTCCTCACTACCAGTCTGGATGGAGTCTGAATGGGTGAGGAAGCCATACCATTCACCAGAGAACTCTGTCCAATTGGAAAATCAGGTCTCATCTGTTTATGACTAGGAATGTAGACATTTTCCCTAGAAACCACTTTCTGGTGGTGGGCAGACGCCTTGCTGCAGTCGCCTGCACGAACTGATTTAAAATAGTGCATGGGTTACTTCCAGTGTCACTGTGATGCTTGGTCCCACAGTTTTAACAGGTCTTCAAGACACAACTTCTCTGCACGTCTGCAATGCACACACTCCAGTTCCACATATCTGTTTTCTTTCAGTTGCCATCAAACAGCCCTTCTCCACACCTCCAAAAAAATAAAAATAACAAAGCCAACCCCACTTATCTTAAATGGCAACTTCATGCAAGGTTTCAACCCAAGGTTATTTTTTTCTACCAGTTGTTTCTTTGAGAACAGATGGCGTTTGCAATGGTTGAGGATATATCCTATTTTTAAGTGTCATATGTTTTTACTCTTCTGCAGTGGACTCAGCAGAGGAAAATGCCACAAGAGATGGGCTTTTTGCATGATATACAAACCACACTGTCTCATGCCACTCAGGAAATTATCTCCTATTGCAAGTGCCCAGCAGCCAGGGTGCCTGTATCCACCCTTCTGGTGCAACGTTTCCTGCCAGCAATGGATAAGGAACAACCTGCATCCGGCAGTGCCAACTCAGCAGAGCACCCAAATATTAACGCAACAAAACTGGCAGTGAGAAAGTTTGAAGTTACATACCATGCCATGATCTCTAGTACATGGTGTCCCAGAGAACAGTCCCATCTTCTACCACAATATTCAGTACGATGAGAATACTTCATTTGTTGCTTGATTTTCTTTTTGGTATTTTCTTCTGCACACATCATATTTTGACGAGGTAGCAGCTCACCTAGAACAGGAGTAGAAATGAAAAATGGAGTCAAGATCTGGTGTGCTATTTAGGTTTGTTGTTTCTTATACTGCAAATTTGTAGGATAAAGTCAGTCTGACCTTGCAAGTAACTGCAAGCTCAGTCTCCCTCTATTTTGATCCATCTGCACAAGAACCCACTCCTATAATGAAAAGCCACCTAAAAAAAATCTGTGCTTAGGCTTTTAAAACCTGCCAGAGAGATTAGACCATGTTATGGACTTTGCTAACATGGCTAAACAGCTTCTGGGTCAAACCTGGCTTCTACCCAGCAGAGGAGAGTTCATATTGATTTGCAAAGGCCTGAGTGTACCTGAAGTTAGTATTTGAAAGTAGCCACATGAACAGGGAAAAAATGCTGCTGTGAATGCTTAAAAGGCATTTTAAGGATTTAAGCACAGCCACAGTGACTCATTCACCAAGGAAACACAAAAGTTGACATCTATAAACCTCTGCCAAAGGTCTCTGGATGCCACTGGTACCACAAGCACCTCCACATTGGTTCATGCTCCTGACTAATTTTTTGTTCTCCATTTTGTTTCTCTATCAGGTTGAGCACTGAAACAGCAGCAGCTCAAAGGCAGTGCTGCCTACGGCATCTCTGGCTGTCTCCCTCTCTCACGGCCACCCCCTCGGGGCTCAGCAAGCCCTGCAAGGAGCTGCGAGGCGAAGGCTGGCTTCAGCGGCTTGAGGAAGGGATAGTTGATGGCACTGGGACGGATCCCCCTCAAAGGACTGAAATTCAGGAGAAAGGAAAATTAAATTAATCTGGAATCAAACTTCTCGTGTGAATTCAAGCAGAAGGAGAATGAGGAAGGGGAACTTTCCACCTGTATGCTTGACACCAAGTCAGCGGGAGTCAGGGGTGGAGAGTCTCTTACTGTATTCAACTAGAACACTGGAGACCAGGTTTCTCCTTTCTGATGAAACAGGAGCAGGATTTGATCTTCAGAGAATTTCTCACCCACTAAACTATTTTGAAATCAGAAGCTAGAGGACTTTTGAGTCTCTCCTGGTTCCTCTTCTAAGAAATTGTGGGTGTCTGTTCCCTGGCTGCTGTGATACCAAGTTATTCTCACTCTCTTCGGCCCCATGAATATGCTGTTTGCCAAAACCCCAAAATGATCTTCTGCTCTGCTTTCCTGTCACATGGAACAATGAGAGATTTTTAGATGCCTACAACGTTTGGAAAAATAGAATGGAAACATTTCTGAGATATTTACTGTTTGCTTACTTCTGCATAGTTTTAAATCAACAATTTCTTGTAACAGAGAAGTCCCAGAAGGAAACAAAATATATGTATTCCTAGAAAAATGAAGCTGCTTTACCATAAATACCATAGGCAAAAAATAATAAAACCTCTTGGGTGCCCTTCCAGCCAGCTTACAGAGTCCACTCCCTTAATGCCAAAGTTTAATGTCTCTGCCATTAGGCTGGGTCCTCAGAGTATGTCACAGTAAGTTTGAGTGAGCATGTATGAGACTTGCTAGTAGGATAAATTTCCTTCTGGTCTCACATACACTTATGTTCTTGCTATTTTTCTACAGCACTTTAAAAGCCAGTCTTGCTAGATACTGATCTCCATACTAGTGCTATTTTGTAGCACATTGCTTTGAACTTATGAGGCTATTTGTCAAAGAAGGTTCTCAATAAAGTCAGTCTTAAGAAATCACATAACCACAGAGAGCAAAATCTGAACAAAACTTCCCATTTCAGGCAAGCTGCGGAAGCTAGTTCCCTTCCTTCTGAAAGAGCAAGAGCATGGTCTATAACCCTCAGTTCAAAGTCATAAAGAGTTGCAAATTCTATCCCCAAAAAAGTCAGGAGATGCCTGTAAAAACCCTAATTCTTTCCCATGGATAGTATACTCCAGGATCCAATGTGCAGTTAGTTACACAGTGTTTTCCCACAGTTTCCAGCCTCCTTCAGTTTATAGGATGAATTCAAATTTGGATACAAAGGGGGCATGTTAAAGCAGATTCTGGTCTGATAGGGCTAACAATCACAGAAATTGGGAGATGTGTGGTGCTTCCCTTTGATAACAAACCTGGAGATAAGGTACCTATCCAAATGAAAGGTGTCATGGACTGCTTTCCTGCATACTCACACAGATCTGGAAGCTTCATAGGACAAAGCAAGAGGCCCTCTTGTTGCCTATATCCCTTCCTGTTAAGGTCATTAGGAGAGTGTGGCAGCAGAAAGGAAAAAACACCTATGAGCCAAGTGCTGTATATGGGAACCTCTGGAGCTGTGACTGAAGTCCACAGAGAAGTTATGGAAATGCTTCAGGTTTTGTAGAGAAACTTCTCTTGTTCAGGCCCAGAGGTCCTCACCCTAGAATTGAGCAGTGTAGAAAGGAGCTGATACTCAAAATGCCCATGGCCAACATCAAAGAGGGGCGCAGCCAAAACACCTGACATCGAGAAGAGCTGTAATTCCAATAATAAATTTGACAGAGAGATGGAGCAGTTTCTCAAATTGCCTTGAAAGGGTAGGCTTGTAGTAGTGGCAATTCTGTGCCACTCTGAAAAAAAATATTTTACCCATCTCTGGGCTCAGCTTTTCTACATCACAGAGTTGCCCAAAATCCCTTCTAATCCAGCATCCTCAACGTACTCATGTTTCACTTTCCAGGTGTCCATTTTGGGACATTTGCCACATGGATAACATAGGAATTCTTGCCTCCCACTGAAGGTCAGTGTGAGCTGTGATTTTAGGGTGAATGCAAGGAGAGAAAAAAATTATATGCACCTTGGTCCCCCATATCTCAGATACAGAATCAAAGACCAGTGGGCACATCAGGCAGTAACAGCTGTAACATCTGCATCTCAGTGGCTCATGTATGAAGACACCTCACATCAGTGGAGAGCTAGGTGAGGGCAGAAGTGCACTTGTGTCCATGAACAGCTTGCAAACTATGATCAGAACACTTCCAGTCCCCTGAGGAAGGCCTGTATTAGTGCAGGGTTCAGAGGAAGTGAATGAAGTAATGTGAAGGAGAATAAAAGGAAATGAAAAAGCACAATCCACCTGCACTGAGGTGAGAAGTCCAAAGAGAGAAAATACAGTGTGACCATCTACATGAAGACTGGTTTAACGCAAACACACACACACAGCAGAGGAAAAGGATGGGGGAAAAAATCAGGGGTTTGGACAACTGAATTTAAACCAGGCACATCTAAACATTTAGCATTTGGTCTTAAGAAGACATATTAACATACATATACCTATACTGAAAACTGATTCAGACAACACCTACCACTATCAAATAAAAACATATATTTACATTTTTGCAAATTTTCAGCCAGGGCTACTCTAACTTAAGCTCCTTTCCCCTGTGGACATAACTCATACGTGGTATACTTAAACAGCCCTAGGCAGTGAATTAAAAACACTGTTTTATTTACAATTCTGTAGCAAATGATTCATTGTAGATATACGTCAACCTTTCCATTAAATATTCATCATTCAGTGGTTTGCTCCTGCTGCCATAAGGCAATGCCATGGCAGTACCAGGGCTTAGATAACAGCAACAATTGCCTTAGGATTACTTAGAGTATCCACCTCTGCAATAATGCAATCTATTTAGCAAGAACATACATTTTAGAAATGACTTGATTTTCCTTTCAAGCAGCACTTTGACCTAAAATGCATCATCAGGTACTGGGGCCATTCTGATGCTACAGTCATCTGGTTCACTCCTAGGATTGGTCAAGTTCAGTGGGTGGATGGGCAGAGGTCAATTGTATGAGGTTCAACAAGGTGAAATGCCCATTCCTGTCTGTGTGTCACAACAATCCCATGCCATGCTACAGGCTTGGGGAATAGTGGCTGGAAAGCTGCCCAGTGGAAAAGGACCTGGGGGTGCTGCTTAACAGAAGAAGGTCAACAAGAAGGCCGGTCCTGGCTTCCTGGCCTGTGTAGCCAGGAAAGGACCAGGGTAGTGATCATCCCTCTGTACTCAGCACCGGTGAGGCCACACCTCAGATCCTGGGTTCAGTTCTGGGGCCCTCGCTACAAGAAAGACATTGAGATGCTGGAGCATGTCCAGAGATAAACCCAAAATGTTTGTAGATAATAACGTATGTTATTAGATACTGCCTCACTCACTACTGAAGTACCAGTAAATGCACACACATTTTATACAGTAACAATGGGAGATACTGCTTTTGTCCTGAGCATGGAGCTAACCATATAGCTGGAAAGCCTAGAAACATTTCTTCCAAGTTTCAGATATTCTACACAGATATATTTTCCAAAGAGTCTCACTTTTTTTTTCCCCTGTTGGTCTTGCTCAGTCATACACAAAAGTAGGGAGTTTTATTTCAGTAGAAAACTGAACAAGATCTTATTTCAGGCACTTAAATACAAGTGACTGGAAGCAGTTGCCTCTGAAATCTCACCACAAACAGCCACAGAGATCCAATGACCTGGATTTTTCTCTTGGCTGATGTTATACCACATACGTGGCTTATTACACTAATGTGTCTTTCTGAGCTGTTGGGACAGGTTACAAGAAGGCATGTGTTCAGGAGCCACACATCAGCTGCCTGATGAGAGCTTTCCGGGTCAGCCACACTGAACTAGCAGTTTCCAGCTGGACAGAAATATCTGTTAAAACAGATGCATAAGATGGATAAGGTCCATGCTGGCTTTAATGCTGGTTTTTAGAACAAGAAAGGAGAAACTCTTACCTTCTATAACTACTAGAAGAAATTCACTTGTAACTGTGTGTTTGCCAGTCTCTGGTACCCTGCCACCACTTTTTGTCAGTGTTAGATGACTGTTATGACATTATTTAGTGGCGTCTGGGTTAAAAATGGTCAACATATTCCCCCATACAAGTACTTCTGTGAATATGTAAGAAAGGGGAATGAAGTGGTTAGAAATATCTCCACCTAAGCAAGCACTGCTTGGGAAGTTTTTTCCAAGCCAGTCACACTGCCGTGTACTACTGCTTTCAGAAGTAATGGTATCCATCCTACAGCTAACTGCAAAATTATTTCTGGCTTTCAAACTCTCAAAGGAAATACTTTCAATTCTGTTCCTGAAACAGTCAATACTGCAGTACACACAATTGTGAAATTGAAAATCTGCTTCTCACACAACTTCATGAAGAGCATGTGTAGGCACTGGGTGAGGGTTACCAGAAAATAATCCCTTTCCAGCTGGAACATAACATTTTTTTGCCCAGAAAACCGTTTAGTTCTCTGCTGAGGACACTGCTGGGACTGTATTTCTGATTCAGTAAGAATCCTTAGTGAAGAAAGAAGTAATGAAATTAAACTATGGAAGTTGAACACATCTTTTAGAAAACCACTCTGAACTGATGTTTGTATTGTGCAGAGGGTCCTGTATCCAGAGGTTTCCCTAACTCTAGTTTGCTGTGCAGTTCCAGCATTGTGAAATATCATGGATAACACAACTATTTTGTAAAGGGGAACCAAATAGTTAATAATCAAGATTTATCTGCATGGACAAAGAGAGTCAAATCAAAAAGAAGCCTGTCAGCCACCAGCAACACTGACCCCGGAACATCACATTCATGTCTCTGGGGGCCTGAACTTTTAATGAAGTTTTTTTTTCTCATAACAAAAATTCTATGTACTGTAATAAAATTTACTTTACTTTTATTTTGAAATGTACCAAAAAATGTTCAAACATCCTCTTCTGGAAAATATAACCACCCTGTGTTCACTGCAGAGCTGTCAGAGCTCCAAACTCCATCATCACTTGCCATCATGGGAACACCAGACACCCAATCAAAATCCAGCTGACAGAACAGAGGAGGATGGGGAGCCAGGCTGCACCACAGACTAGTAGCAGGGACATAGCAGAGACTCTACCCTTGCTCACACAGGGTACAAATCTTTCAGGAATTGAAAAAGCCACCACAGTTTGTGCATGTTCACCAGGGGAAAGCATGCCCTTAAACCATGATACAGCTCATGACAGGCAGCTCCTGCTGTCAGAAGGGAACTCGCCAGGCAGGGGCAGTGACCGCTGAAAGCAGCTGGCCCCAGCCTGCACACACTCACCCTGATCCCTGCCCTGGCACCGGCAGCAAACCTGATTTCCCCAGGCACTGGCAGAGGCAGAGCAAGCGATGAAGACATGACCATTTTGCTGTGCCCTTGGCAGGCTGCTGCCGCCCAAGGCAACAGCCCACATCACCTATGCTCCCAGCTGGCCCTGTTTTGAAGTCGGTTCTCTATGAGGTCTTCAAATGACTCTATTAACACCTCAAAGTAAATCATTTGGGCCCCACCCAAGGTTTGGAGAGATTTTAAGTCGCCTTGACTCATGGATCTGCAGACTAAATGCAAGTATCATCCAGGAACATTAAATCCCACACACAATTGTGACAACTTTGATATTATTGCTTAGAACAGTGCCCACTTGAGTCATGCTTTAATTCAGTCATTAGTATTTTCATGGAACAAGGCATATTTCACCCAACCCTGTTTCACAGAGTGGAAAGCACACAGGAAAGATTTATCGCACATAAAAATAAATTGTTATTTGCATGTCAGAAAATGTCTGTGGAAAACAGAAATACTTCAATTATTCAGAGCAGAAAATAAACAAAAGTGAAATTTTCCCAATTTTTAAAAATAAATAGGTTATTTGCAAGTGATAGCTCCATTTCCCTCCTCCCAAAACAATTGCCGTATCCTCTTCCTGTATGGAGTATAACTATCAAGTCTGACACACTGATTTGATTACTGTGAGAATGAGCAAAGCAATGAGCTTTTACAGCCAAAGAGCCTTGAATGCAATCTTACCTGTAGAGAGATACTCCATCGTGCCTTTGAAAACCTGTCCAAAAAATATTTTTTTAAAAAAAGTGGAAAAATAGTATTTCACACTTTGTTTTGAGAGAAAAAGAGGTGTTTTCCCCTTTTAATCGGCGACCTGAAGATGTCAGCTCCTCTCTTACATATTACCATGCAATCAGGACACAAGTTCAGGGCACTTATCCTGGTAATGCGACTAAATGCAATCTAAGACACCACAGTGAGAAAGAAGCCCATAAATCTCACTGTTAAATTATTTACATAGCTGTTGCAGCCAGATGTGCCCGTTGGGTGGGGATGAGATTGCTCCTCTGTAGCCTGTGTGCTCAGTTTGGGAACATGGGTCAGTGTTTTGGCCTGTGTTCTCCACCACTTTTTCCCATATAAAGTGGGAGGAATAGTCCATCCTGCACCTACTGATGTTCCAGTGCAATTGCTTCCCCCATTGAATGGAGTCCAGCCTTGACTTGACCACCATTGGGAGGAACAACAACCTCCCCCACTTCCCAGACAGAATGAGCTCACTGTGGATTTAGCTCATACTTTCTTATTCTGGAAGACTTTAATGAGGATGGGAAAAAATAGTGAGCACAGATAATGAAAACGGTGTTTTGTGCAGAAAGTGAGTTCAGTATTAGTTTGATGGAGGGATAAAACAGTAGACTCTGGACGGCGTAGTTTTCTGCTTCATCATCTATTTTTCTTAAGATAACAAAGAGCTAGCCAAGTGCTCATTAATGGATAGTGACAAGTAGTTTCCTGTGGTCTTAAAATAAAACATCAATTACAGAGAATGTTTTCAGTTCTAGAGGCCAAAACCCATTCAATACCATTCAGCTGGTAGTACATTATTTGGGTGATGAGAAAACAAAGATTTGAAAAAAAAGCCAGAAAAAAAAATAGCAAAATAGAAACTATTGTGCTTTCTTCCCACCAGTGTGCTGCAAAATAACCTATACATTCGGTGTCCCTGTAAAACAAATGGTCCTTTGAAGAGCAGTAGCCTGGTCTTCATCTGACCTGATCATCTTTGTTTGGCAGGTCCATGAAGGCTTAAGTCCCACAGATCAAAACATAGAGCAGCAAGAAGGCCAGGCCACAGCTTTAATGGATACTGCCAAGAAGGTTCATTCTCATCACCTTTTCTTTCCATTTGAACCCTTCTGCACTGACAAGTCAAGGCAGAGGAGATTTCAAACCAGTTACAAAAAAAAAAATCACGAAAGGCAGAAATTTTCCTGCCACTTGGCAGAGAACACTCCATACTCCTAAACCAGCCCATTTTTCCCTTCACTTGAAATGATCTTAGTGAAAAAGCAGACACTGTGCTGGCAAATATTATAAGGCTGGTTCCTCACTGTAACAGAGAGAAAGAGGAACTGGTTGCACCACTGGAACATGCAAAATAGCAGCAACCTAAAGGTGTATCCCAAAACAGATCATTGGACATTTGGGGGCTATTAATCTGCACAGAGTGGGCCCCCACACTCTGGCTGTACAAACACATCTACACCTTTTACTCAGTAGATAGGAGGTTTGGAAAACTTGGCTGTAGAAAGCACAAAGTCATACCCAAGCATGCCCTGCTATTACAAGCTCCATGAAGTGTTTCCAGTGGAAGAATTAGTTCTGATTTGATTTCACAAAGCAGATTGCAGGACATTATAGAGATGGTCTGAGTGGCCTCTGTGTTAGGCGTTAGCTACTGTCACACAGCACGGCTGGTTTTGTGGATCTCCTGTAGCCAGCGTTAGAGCACATAAGACCCAGAGCTCTATAGCTCAATATGGGACTCAGACATTTCGAAAGTTCCATGGTGGTTGTATCCAAAGGTCCAATTTAGGATCAATCTTTAGTCCCTCATCCCCTCCTTCACCAACAGAGGCACACCTGTACAATGGGGGAGCAGTACAACTGTATCTTAACTAATATAGAGAGGGTTCAACACACACACAAAAAACCCAGCATAAGCAAGAAAGCTTTTTCTGGACAAGTGCAATGTAGACATATCCTTTTTAAACATGCTACATCCAGCACCAGCAGAACAAGGGCTACCAGCCCCTTGCACCCACTCAGGGTGCTCAGAGACAAAAGTCCTGCCCTTGTCGCTCACAGCCAAGCACCAGACAGCAACTGTGGACTGCTGTGGCAGCACAAAATAGTCAGTGCACACACAGCCACAGCTGCTGGGTAAAGTTGTGTGCAAGGCAGCTCATCATTCATGAAAGCTTTCTCTGTCTCCACAATGCAACAGCAGGGTCTGATTTTGTCTTTGCATGTGTACACTTGGTGAACTTACAGAGAATGTGAAAACAAGAAACACAGCAAAAGGTGGCTTTCTGTAAGCGGCAAGTTCTCTCCAGAAACCTGACTTCTCATGACAACACAAGTGATTGTTTGCTTCCGCTGTTGTATTCCCACTGCATCCTCATATGATCCCACCCCCCTCCATCCCAGCTGTGTGGTCATGCCATGACCAATAAAATAAGGCCTGTCAAGCCATTTCAGGTTCAGACTATCCCTATTATTCACCCCTGCGGATGTTGTGCCTTTTAGATAGATGCGTGGTTTCACAGGAACTGCATGGGTTATCTTGCTATAGTGTAACCACAGTGCCAACCACAAAGAAAATATTTCCGCTCACATGAATATTTAATATAATATTTTCTTCATGTAGAAGGAAGGATAGCAGGGACCCCTGTGAGACTATCCTGAACCACACCAACTACAGCAGTACCACTTCACTCCAGTAAACATTGTCCATAGCTGATATCTCTCAGAGGCAAGCCTTATCAATGTAAGTTTTATAACCTCATTCAGGGTGAGTTTACTGAAATCAGAAATGAAATATAAGGACTCCTATTAGTGTGACCTCTGCACATCTTGGGTCAGATACCAGTGGAAAAAAATGCTCTCCCTTTCCAGTCATAAATT
>VYZR01076275.1:30499-55816 GCA_013400675.1 Oxylabes madagascariensis | reverse complement strand
CCACATTAAATAGCCTTCACGGAGCACCAGGGGAACACTGGAAACAATAGCTCATACTGCAGTGGTCTGAATGCAAACCCCTCCAAATACTCTGAGGAGCACTGGTGGCACTGGTGACCTCTTGCTCGGCAGTTTCCCACTCCTACTGCCTTGCACAGCTGCAAAGTTAGGATGGCAAATTTCAGAGAAGCATCGGGGCCCAGCTCTTGTTTTCATTAGCTTCATTTTGCGCCACTGTAGAAAAATAAATACTCCTTCAATATATAGCCCCCTGGAGAATCAGAGAGTGAAGTTTGTGGGAGTGGAGGGTTTAGTATCCAAGAATTTCTGAAACTGTACACGCGTGTTGTGTGTGTATATTAGTATAAGCAGTGCTAATAAAGAAAAATTTTGACTAGTTCTTCTGGCAAATTAGAAAACTAAGAAGGGACAGATCTTGCCAGTCCCAAAATGGAGGTACCATTGCAGTTTTCTGCTGCTTATTTTCATAGAATCAAATTGCTTTTTGGCTGTTCTTTTAGTTTAATTTTCTCTGTCATTCTTTAAAGCTGAGATGTTTGATCTGCTGCAGTAGAAAGAGGTCACTTTCTCAATGTCCAAAAAAAAAAAAAGACATTTTTTTTTTTCTTCTGTCGTGTCACTGGAATGTGATCTTCTGATGTCAGACTCCTCCTTAATTAGCTGAGAACTGGCTATTTTTTTAACGTGGTTGGGTTTGGAATTTTTTTTTGATTCCTCATTCTAACACTCAGATTCCTTTCAAAGTATTTCCAAATACTTTTGAAATGAGCACTAAAGGAATTTATTTGCACATTTGAATGCAATATTTATTTCTATAGCAGCAACCCTTCTGGGTAAGAAATTGCTGTATTCATTCATTTCTAAATTCATTCACTTCATTACTAAAGTAATTTAATGATGGTTTGATCTTTTATGGTAATCTCCTGCCTTTAGAAGCCTTTAGTGGATAGTTTTACTGCATCTTGTTCTCTGATTCAGATTTGGCTGTTATTATTTCTCAGTCGCTATGTTGATAAGAGAGCTTAATTTCTGTGTGCTCTACAGAAAGCAATTAACGCCAGCTTCTAATGAAGCATGAGCTGTGAGCTTTCCCAATGTCTGACAACTGATTCACTGTCCACCACAGCAGAACGCCTTTTCAGCAAGGCTTGGCAGGAAACACCCTCCATCTCTGGAGAAGGTTGCACCTCCAAAAGATGCTTGTATTTGGGGCACTGGGACGAGCAGGATTTCTTCATTGGCCGCACCCCTCACGGGTCTCATGGATCACCAACGCATTGCTGTTCTTTTCCGAGGAGGGAGGAGGAGGAAGGGGAGCCCCGGGCAGGCTCAGGGCTGCTCCCCTCCCAGCTGCGGCATTGGAGAGGCACAGAACTGCCCCAGCTGTGGCACAGGCAAAGCCACGCTCCTTGCCTTTGAGATGTGGTAAATGCTCCCTGGCAGAAAAGCCTCCTGCCAAAAGGAACCGGAATTAGCCAGGAACCTTTCCTCCTACCAAAAGGAGGGAGATCTGAAAGGTTTCTGGCTGATTCTGCTCCTCCCAAGAATGTTATTCTAAGAGAATTCCTCTAAAATTGAAATTTTTTTACTTTTAAAAAAAGATCCAAGCCTGCTGCATGTTTTCCCCCACTATGGCTGTGCATGTTTGATAGTTCAGTTATTCTGCCTGTCTGTTGTTTGAAGGTCTAGGCAGTGCTTCTGCATGTTGGAAGTGTGTGATGCTTGCATCCTGAAAGGCCTGTGGCTGCATTACAGCCTCTGTTCTCGCCCCTCATTTCTCCCAGGACTCCGCTGTGTGAGCTGTATGCAGGGCCACGTCATACGAAACAGAAGTTCTAAAAAAATGTATGTGTTATGCCGTGAGATTATTGTGCAGGAAAAGTGGGGGGAGCCTAAAAAAAAAAAAAAAAAAAAGAAATTTGAGTTCCCAGGAAAAGGTGATTGTTCTCTTCACCTTTGAAGAAAATGAGTGGAGGGAGAAAGGGACAAGATGTGTTTCTTGCAAAGCTTTCTCCTTTTACCCCCGAAATTACAGGCACCCATGTTCTGTGAACGACAACATGAAACAAGCAAATAAGAACGGGGATGGCAGGGATCACATGGCTATGAATTTATGAAAGCTAAAAACAGAAGGAAGGGAGGAGAAGGAGGTGTACATCCTCATCCGGCTCCTCCCTCTCCCAGCCCACCCCAGTGAGCACACTGCATGGAAAGCTCTCCAGAGCATTTCCAGAGAAGTAAGAGTGTGCCAAGTGGATTGAACTAAAGTCACTGCATTCCCTCTCAGATTCAATGCTTTATTTTTAAGTTTTTTCTCTTAACACACGTTGGCTATTTTTGTCTGAGGTATGTTGATTTCATGCTTAAATAATTCAGCGAACTCTTTGTGTTGTTGTTGCAAATTGTACTGTTGCCAAAAGCTCGTGGAACTCTGCTGTTAGTGCCCACGTGGGAAACCTATAACGCTGCTCTGAATGGCCTGCAATTCATTCTGCTCCCTTCATTGGGGTTTCACGTTTCTTTTAGCACAGACCCCAGTTCTATATGCTCTTTTACATTCTGTGTTTAGTCTAGTACCATTCCTTGCTCGCTGGCGGTTGTACTGGAAAAAGATTGTTGATATTATTCTGGCATATATAAGCAGTAAGGATCACACCACAGTCACTTTGTTGCTTTTAACTCACATTTGAGCTTCTTGATGGAATCTTCTACTTTTTTTTCGTATGTGGATACAGTAAACTTGGCTGGCTCTCCGTACAAAAGGTGTAGCAGGCCCAGCAGAAGGTGCAGTGTCCGTTCAGTAGGTGTGCTAGCGTTGAGTGCACTGCAATGTGCAATCATCCCCCTTGAGCATTGCTGTAGTCCTCTAGGGGAAGGAATTCAAGTGGTAAAAAAAAGTAATGCCTGTTTGTTTCAATTCGTTGACGTCTGGATTTTGAGAGTCCTGGTTTTTACATTTGCAAGTCAGTTAAATGTTAATTATTATCCTGACTAGAACATTATCTCCCTTGATTAGTATTGCAGACATTTATAGTAATGAGCCATTCCTGTGGCTCCAAATGTTAAATTCTGCTCTTAGCATGAGTCTGTCTCTGAAACACAGGGTCTAAATGTTCAAACAAATTTGGCTACCTATATCCATCAACTGAAATAACCATTTCAGTTACTGTTCTGCAAGAAACTTGCTTGATGCAAATGAAAACTGTTTTCTACCTTGGATTATATCAATAGACTTTTCATGCAAGGGAAATCTATACAATTATTTCTCTCAAGCTTCAACTCAACATAGGACTCAAGCATATGCATAATCCAATTGGAACTATTTTCATGAACACTAAGATTCTTTTCTCCCGGAAGAGTGTTATTAAAAAGCCTGTTATGAAAATCAGAACATTTCACTTTAAAATATCTTGCTGAATCAGAGTTACAGAAAAAAATAGATGATGGACCTATAATCTTAAATCATAAAAACAGGAATACCATTTAGTATTAAACTTCCTAAGTTTTTACACTGTTGTAACTACTTCCGCTGACTTTTTGCCCTACTATGGTTTTATTTACACCTGTGAATTAAATCACTTTGGTTCAGGCACAGATTATTTCTTACCAGAAGATATACCATTACCTGAATTTTTATTAGCTTGGATAGCAGATATTGGACTTATTTATTGAAAAAGAATTAAAAATATCCTTAGAATTTGGAACTGGGGAACTTCAATGAAGTTCCAGGTAAATGGACTAAAATAGCAACTAGAAACAATAATGAATTATCTGCAGAAACAAAAACAACATATAAAAAACAATAAAAAGAATATTTTATTGAAAAGAAAAAACACTCTTAAATTTACCAGCATCTGTTTGTATTGCTAACAGAAAAGTGACCAAAGGAACTGTTTGCTTTAGGTAATTTTTACTTTTTTAGTGTTTTTTTCAAAGTCTCTCAGAAGGGGTAGTAGAGTATCTACGTATTCAAGGGTTTAGAGGTAAATCATTGGCATAGATTAGAGATTGGTAAAGCGGTAGAAAATAAACCAGAAAAATTGGTAAAGTTCCAAAATGGCAAAGAATTAACTGAGGAGCGCCCATAATAAGGCCAGTTGTTTAGTAGTGTCTGGAAATGAGGGAGAACATTTGCAAATTAGAATTTGCATATGGCACAGAAATTGTTAGGTTAGCCAAGACTAGAGAACTCTTGAGGGACCGATACAATTTAGGCACTTGGGCAGCACAATGGCAGATGGGATTAAATGCTGACAAATACATATTGGAAAGGATAATTGGGTTAAAATATGATTACATCAGCTCCCTTAGCTGTTTAACAGTCTCCTTTTTAAACCCTTCCTTTGAAGTAGCTGGCAAACACCCATTTGTTTCAGTTAGAGAAGACCCAGATCTCAGGTCTGAAATCTGAGTGCAGCTCTCTAGCTTGTTTGGGGAAATTATACAGATAAGAGACTCTACTGCTGCATTCTCTTTCAACCAGATGCAGATATTTTACACATCTTATTTGCTGTGTGCCACCACAATTCTCCTCCTCTCCAGCCCCTGCAATATGATTCCCGGGTTGCATCGCAAAGGCCACCCAGCCTTTCCCCATACAAACAGCCATCGGATCCAAGGAGTCCTGGCGAGCTGTGGGAACGGTTGTGCCGCTGCCACTCTGCCTGGTGCCAGCTGCTGAGAGCAGCCGTGCCCCGCTGCCCGTGCTGTGGCAGCTCCTGTCTGGCCAGCACCACCACCTGGTGCTCCAAAGGGCCGGGTCCGGGCAGCCGCTGCGTGCCAGGCACACCGCACGCTGCCCGTGTGATTTAAGGTAACTTGCGAGCTCACCCCGCGGGAGGAGAAAGCAAGCAGTGTTGAGCTTATTTCCGTTCTTCCCTCGTTCAGGTGTTAGTGGTTTATTTGTCTTTTTGGGCTGTGGCAGCGAAGCTGGATGCTGATGAAACCCAAACAGGCCTGGCTGCGGGCAGTCAATTTGTGTTGATGTTTGGGATGCTGTCCCTGGACCACAAGTTTTGTTGTTGTTGCCAGCTCAGACAAGTCAGCCACTTATTAATTCTGATATACTCTGATCAGCAAGGATGTCTAAATCAGCTAACTACTCCAATATTTGTGTCTCAAAAGCTGGGCTGCTGAATTGAAAAATATCTAGGAAACTTCTCCAAAAAAGCTATTTCTATAAATGAAAGCGATTTCGGGTACACTGCCATGCCCCTGCAGTCCAACTGAGCGGGTATTCCCTGGTACAGTGCTTTGTCTGGGCATCACCAAGGTTTGGAACCTCTGAAGAAATGGCTGCTCATGGAATCACTCTGCATGTGGGAACGAGGGACCCTGGCTGCAGGTACAGACAGAGGAATGAGACACTGGAGAGCAGCACTGTGGAAAGGGACCTGGGCGTCCTGCTCTTTGACAAATTGGACGGGAGCCAGCAGTGCCCTGGCAGCCAGGAGGGACATCCCTGTCCTGGGGGCACCAGGCACAGCATGGCCAGGCAGGCAGGGGAGGGGATTGTCCCCTCTGCTCTGCACTGGGGCAGCCTCACCTCCAGACGCGCTCCTGTGTAGGGTCTCGAGTTAGTCTTAGATGCTCCTTGTGGGTCCCTTCTGACTCAGGATATTATATGAGCTTATGATACTGTCTTTTGGATCCTGTAATTATTTATTCACACTGTATAGCTCGGAAAGCATCCTCCTATTCATGGACAAAGTCACATTTTTTTTAGTCCATTGGCTCATTCTATTCCAGGAATTTGCATAATCATCTTGATGCGTATTCTACCTTAGTTGTCACAATCCCCTATATTTTTTTTTTTTTGCTGGGATCATTTTGTTTACCAGGTTTCCTTCTGGCCCAACACTGCAATTCCTCCAGTCCCCACCAGCTCTTAGCCCGCCTCTGAAGGAGCTGAGGCAGTGAGCACTGGCCTCTTCCCCTGAGCAGTGTCCCCACCGTGTGCCCCACAGGAAAAGGCTGGACTCCCACCCTGGGGACTCCCACCCCCTGCACGTGGCTGTGGAGCTGTTCCAACACCTGCCCTTGGCTCCTCAGCCCATCCGTATTCCTCCCCCCACCGCAGGCACTGAGTCCAGACTGAACCCCCCCAAACCAGTCCCCTCTCCCTTCTTCAGGAGCTTGGGAAGGATTAAAAGTGCAGCACGCGCATGGGAGGGAGGGAGCGGCCAGTCCTGCTCACATAAAAGCTGGAAGCAGAAGTACAGGTAGCAAAGAAGGAGAGAGGGAGCAGTGGCTGCATCCACTGTGCTCCGTGGCTCTATTTTGGCCCATTTCCACGCAGACCGGCCTGATGTCTTCCTGCTTGCCTCTAGATCCTCCTGAGACTTCCCTCTCCTCTCTCCATCCTGCTGTTTGGCTAACCTTGGAGATCCTTCCTGCCCTAGAACTGCTGTGTTCCTCATTTCTTCTTGAATCCCGATGACCCCTTCAAATCCTCTTCCCCTCTGGCCCCCTGAACTTCTAAGCTCCCTTTGCCAGAAAATTGGACTGAGCCTCCACGGCTGAGACATTCTGAGCCAGCTCCGCACTCCTTGAATCCTTCCCCAGTGAGCCTGGTAATATCAAACAGATGTTTGAAGGAACTGGGAACTTTGCCCGTTCCTGAGGGAAGCCAAGCCCAGGCTTTTAAATGAGTAATGTCCTTGGTGTCCAAAACTCAACTTGTCCCAGGCTCTGGCTATTCACCAGTAACATCTTCCTTTTCTCTAATGACCATTTCACATCTTTTGACTCACACACTTGTACGTCAGGTGGCATAGGTGCCTGGCTTTACGACGCATTTCATTTGGCCACGGGGTGTGTGAAGAAGCCAGATCATGTCAGGCAGCAGGTAGGCTTAGCTGCCGTGGGTGTGAAGTGACTGCAGTGCCTACAGAGCTCTTGCAAGTGCAGTGTCAAGTCATGCCCAGCCGTGCTTTTTGCTAAGAAACAGATAATTCTGCACGTTCACTATAACTCAATGGGGCTTTTGAAAAGAATGTATGAAGTCCCAAGATTTTGGTAATGTCACTCTGATTTTACTTCTATTCAAATTTCATTCTCTGTTGTTAACCTGCTTCTGTTTTAAGGATGAAAATGCTATGTACAGTATTTACACATGTGGATGTGTATGGCTCCCTGCTCCCTTAACATTGTTCCACTTTGTGTTCATCACATTTATTCTTGATTTCCAGCTCATTCTATTCCGATTTGCAGTAGGTTTGTCTCAATATGCATAAATGAGTTCAGCTGAATTAACTGACTTGGAGCTTCACCCAGATATTTAGGAGGTTTAAAGGTGTCTAGAGAAACTTTTTCTGTCTGGTTTTCATGTGCACGGTGTTTCTGCTCTCTGATTCTTGCTCAAATTTGTGACAACGTGCACAAGAAAATGTGCACATTTAGCCTAAATTTTAAAATTGTCATGCATATATGAATATGCAAATATATAAATAAAAATTTGGAGACCTCTCATTTCTGTGAGGAGTGAAAGTGGACCAAAGACCTGAGAGAAACACTTAGAAGTTTAGATAACTGAAATAAAGACCAAAATGTCACAAATGTAATCCATTTCCGGCCGTCAAAAATTTTGCTGAAAGAAAAAGCATATGCAGCATGACTGCTGGTGGTGCATACAAAATTTCAACACTTATTGCTTTTCATTTTTGCATCTCATTGTACCAAAAGCTAGATAGGATGAAGGTAGAAACTCTGTTCTTATTAAAATGGGTCTTTTATTTACATAAAACTCAAGTCTGGTGCTATAAATAGTCCTGGGAGTGTCTGCAGCTCTTACCAAAGCTGTTTTCTGCTTTGGTTGCTCTTGCTGCTGGGGTTGCTATATCTGAGCAGTTACTCATTCCTTTCCATTGACGTTTAATGTAGCAAACTGTTTTCTTTAAGGGGTTGCTGTCAATCAAGCTGATACTTGATATAAAAAATAGAAAATGCTGACCTGTCTATGAAGATTACTACAAAGGAAAAAAATTCAAAATACTTCCTTTTGGATCTATCCCTGTTTGTTTTCTGTGTTTCACAAAGCCCAGACTGTGACACTGGAAAACGCTGAGCCTGACTTCTTCCCACTTCCACATTTATTTTCTTTTATTTTATGTAGCCCTGCATAACAGTACTGTTAGTCTCCTTAGTACTTGAGATGGAAGTTTACATTAAAAGAAATAAAATTACTGATTTGAGCTTCAATTTTTTATTTTGCATTTCGTCTTAGGTTTCGTAAAATTGCAAACCCCTTGCAGTTTGGGGGCCCCAGTCTAAGGGACAGTGGCCCTTTAACAATGGTGGAAGTTTCACAGACTTCCAACTTGGCTGCCTTACAGTTTATTCTCAATATAAACATACCACCTGGGAATGCTTGATTCAATGTTTCCCACATAATTGCTTTCTCATGTCAATGCTCCATTCTTTTCCTGAGTGAAGTAGCCTTTTACTGCACTATTTTGGGGGACAACGATAGCGACCACCAGTACCTCAGACACTGAATCAGATTAAAATAATGGCAGCAGCATGAAATGTTCAGGTTTGCAGCAATTGTCAGTAAGATCAGTAGCCTTGGGAGAAAAAGGCACTCAGCATGTGCAGAGAAGTAAAACAAATACACTCCATCAGCAAAGGCATCGGGAGATATGAATACTTGGAACTTCATGGAATTTAAACTCGTGTGTAAAGTGTGTGTTTACATGTATTCGTAAACTGAAGTTTCTTGCAATTTGTTTCAAACAGGAGTTTTGTAAATTCATGTAAGAAATACTGAAGCAAGTTACACAAAATCAGTAGAAAGGCAGCGGTAGAAATTAGTTTTACTCTGCATTTGAATTGAATTCGTTCAAAGACTGAATTTCTTTCTTGTTTTTTCTATGACTTATTTGTCTCCCATGTGACTAAAAAGTGGATTTTGTCACTAAGGTGGTGCACAAGTGCAAGTTTCTGTTCTGTAATCAATAAATGGACCTTTGACACAGGGAAAAAAAGCAACATTTCAGTTGGTCATGCTGAGATATATAACAAATGAAAAAGTAATATTTAACGTTTTGTAAAAGGACAGATGCCATGCTTAACGTTTGGGTTATTTATTTTAAATTAGTAGCTAAATTCATTCCCTTAAAAGCATTCTCTTCTGTCAAGGCCTCTGGTAGCTTGTGTCCATCCTGAGGGCTCTGCTGCCTTTCATCAAACCTTCTCATAGACACCCGTGACATTTGGGCTGTCTTTTTTTAAAGTATCCGTGTATAATGTAGGCAGGTGAGTTTCATTATTCCATTTGTGTGTCAGTGCCATGGCCCTAGGCCTGTAAACAGCTTGTGAGGTAATACTGGGCCCTACCTAAATCAATGGAGTGCTGGACTAGAGCTTAGACTTCAATTAAACTAGAAAGTACGTAAGAAGTAATTGCATAATAGATCAGGGACAAGGACTTCTCTCAGGAATTATTTTTTGTAAGTACACAAATCCTGTAGGTCTTTCAGAACATTTAAAAAATTCCTGTACAAATCCATCTGTATCTTTAGACGCACAAGAATCTTTACAAATGTCTCAAAAGTACCATAAAAAAACTTTCCACTGACTTTCACATTGGATAACTTGTTTTCATAAGAATAGACACATATTTTTGGTGCTTAGATTTTGCATATTTATCTTCCTTTTGATATGCAATATTTAAATAAATACAGATTTTGCATCTAGAGGGACCATGACTTCGAAAAGGTTTTTAAGATATTTGGATAGCTATCAAAATTTATGTTGACTTATTAATAACCAACACGTGGCTTAAGTATTTCTTTTTAGTCCCATTCACATCATGCTTTTATTCTACCTAATTGTTATTAATCCAAACATTATTCACCATAATAAAGCTAAATAAATTTTATCTCGTACCCTGTAGTTTTCCATTTTAATACAACTGTTTGTCATAGAGGAAAAACTTCAAATACCCTTTTATAGCTTTCTTTCATAAGAAAGCCCTCCAGTGCTTTTAAATACATTGCAAAATATTTAATCCAATAAGAGAAATAATAAAATGTGCTACACTGCTCCGTGTCCACAGAAATAACCTTAACAGTAAGACATTTCTTAATGCCAGTGAAGGGCTTCAGTGCAGAGTTGGGACAGATTGCTAAACATTGTAATATGGCGCTAATTCAGGTTTGCTCTGTGTTCCATCCCTCAGAAAAGTGTAGATACACATCGTCCTTTTTTTTGTATGGTGTAGGAGTCAGCTTCGGCAAAGAGCATGAGTGTGTTGTGTCTGGACAGTTGGTTTTAAGAACTAGTGCGTTTGGAGCATGAGGATGAAAAGAGTCAAGGAAGGAAGGATTCATCAAACAATCTGAGAAATACCAACTGGTAGAGCCTCTGCTGAATTTTTAGACAAACTATCTTTCAATTTTATTCAACTTTGTATTAAGACTAATATTTACAATATTTCTAAATTCTAAGCCAACATTTTTTGCAGATGACGTAGTGAACTCTGTCATCTATATGCACCTTTCTTTTCTCCCTTTCACTCCTCCCCCACACTATTTAAAATCAATGCTATTTATTCTGTTATGCCAAAGAAACAGAAATATAATGGCACATTAGGGTCATAAGTAAGCATTGAGCTAGTAATAATCAATCCTTTAAGATCTCAAAAGTGTCATTGTCTTGGGTTTAAACAAAATATGACCCATAACTGTTCTGTTATTGGGTTGAGATGTGTTTGATTTACGGAATGTTGCCCAGAACTTCAAGCATCTCCCATCTTCCTGTCTGTCAAGGGGTCAATTGTGGTAAAAGTTCAAGTGGCCTGGGAGATTTAAGACAGAAAGTACAGGAAATTGGTCTAAGAAATCTGCAGATGATGTGTTGGCTGCATTGCACTGTTTAAATCTTCCACTTTTTAAAATGAATAATTCATTTATCTAACAATTTTGTTCAAGTCTGAATTAATTGTAGAAGATGAAATTGTGGTAAAGACTACTAATAATGTCCTAAATAACCTAAGCAACAATTTTTCCTAAAGGGCTCTTGTGTTAAAAATATTGCGACATATTTTCAAGGCTTTTGTTAGAGACGTTAATACTTCTTGAATGTTTTCTTGAGGCTGCAGCAGTTGCGGTGACAGAGATGTTCCAGCTGGAGTAGCAGGAGCAGAAGCCACTCCAATATGATGCCCTTTTTAAATCTCTAGGCAGCCTTCTAAACCCTTTATGTGTGTGTGTCAACAGAGTGGTAAAAAGTTTGCAATACCTGTGGCTGTTACGATTTATTTTGAATTCTGTGTTAGTGTTCATCAACTGGTTTAAAAAGTTCCTGTTTATGACGAGGATCTGTCCTTCATTCAGAGTCCTGCAGGAAGACTCTGCTCTTGCAGGTTTCCTAACCAAAGGCAATAGAGTGGGGCAGCCAGCATTCCCCAGATGATGCCCACGTGAGCTCCCTGATGCTTTACCATGGCTTTCCACTCCCCATCCCATTATCCATCTCACCTGTACTTGGCTTTAGCATTAGGGTGCCTCAATTCCTGCACTGGTAATGGGTAGTTGCTGTCCTAGTGAGAGCAAGCACTAATGAAATGGGCACATGTGGGGACAACGGCGCACACCCTGTCAGGGCCTCTGCTTGCTGTCATGCCTGATCACACAGGGCTTGGCCAGAGCATGCAGAAGGAAACAGCACTTCACCTGTGATTAATAAGCACTAGAGGCCATCAGGGCATCCTTGTCTGGGTTTTCACAGGGATCACTCGATGGAAAGGCAGGTGCCCTGCCCCAAGCCAGCTGTCTGTGTCCTGCTGTCAGAAAACCGTGTGCGTGTCTGTCTCGAGGGAGACAGAGGAGAAAGAGAAAAGAGGGAGTAAAAGCTGAAGTGGGTGCAATCGGGAAAATGAAGGATCTGCCCTTTAACTTCAGAGCTCATTTTTTGTTGTCTTTTACCTGATCCTGTAGACAACTGGGCACAGCACTCAGTTTGCAAGCCGGATAACAAAGGATTTCATGTAAACTAACAAGGTTAATTTTCAGAGCACTTTCTAACCCAGAAGCATGGGGAATTCAGTCTCGCACAATGCCATGAAGGGAGTCTTATTTTTGTTGTGTAGGCCTATAAATCAGTCCAACCATAAACAAAGAATTTAAATGTTAGGAATTATCCCTGACCTAGAAACCTGATCCCTCACCTTAAATCCCTTGCTTATCCCATGGACCACACCTGTTTCTCTTTGCCTTCCAAGAAACACAGGTATAAGAAAATATTCTCTACAGCTGCACAGCATTTATCACTGCTGATGTTTCCATTACATGGGAGTACATGACTTTTTACTTTACATTTAATTAAATGTTTTTATGGTTTTATTATGAGGTAATTAATCTGTCAGAAAACAACCTGAAATTGTATATGAAATCTTGGTGAGATATTAGCTTTTCTCAAGGACTATGCACATTTTATTTATAGCCTTAAATTTTATAGGTAATAACTATCTTCTTTAACAGTGAATTCATTTGGGACAGAGTTGTGTTATCAGATTCACTATTAACTTCTTTTCACCTACTGTTTACTGTCGTCATTTCTTTCTCGCAATGAAAATAAGCAGTTTGTCTGTTTAAGCAGAAAGACTAATTATTTTCAGCTGCTCATGTGATTGGTTTAATTCTTCCCAAATGGCTCAAAATTCACCAGAAATATGGTCTGTAAATCTCTCCGATTTGTTTCATTATGCTTCACAAGTGCTGCTTTTAAATCTGGAGAGCAAGTCCTTTTCTCACCAGTTGCGTGACGGCAAGTGCTAGTTTTTGTTGTCTAGAACTTTAACTAGCAAGAGACCAAATGAGAGATTTAGTCCCCTGGGTTGTGGATCCTTCATCTCTTTCAGACACAGAATTCACTAGTATTCTGCTCTCAAATATTTAACCAAATCAACAAGTAACAGGAAATTTTGTGTTAAGTTGGGCCAAATTTAGCTTTGAACTGACTAATCTAGGAGAAAAGGTTTTGTTATACCTGAGCTGACCTTATTACTCTGTCATTAATCTGCTTTGTTATGCCTGAAGAATCACGGGGGTCTCAGAACTGCTGGTAATCTTCTCTGCCATATGTGTGGCAATATCTGAACACAGCAGGATAAATTAAGAATAGTCCCATCCTTCCTTTATTACTTGTAAATCAGCCCATTAATATTATCTGAATGCAGTTTGTTAGGATTAACGCAGATGATATTTGAATTGCCACAGTGATTACTTAAAAACTCTACCAACATGAATTTTGAAACTTAGAAATAAATTAGTACTGAAAGAAAAAACCCCCTTCAAATGAAGCAAAAGGAAGACTAAAGTGTTATCATATCAATAGGAAAAAAACAACTTGAAGCCAAGAATATGGAAAATATCTTTTGCTCTAGTGTATTTCAATCCCAAAAGACAGACTAAAGACCAAGTATTGGCTTGGGGGCTAGAGTACTTCTGAGTGAGGCAGCAGAGCAAATAAACCACTGCTCAGTTTGAATTAGTATAGTAAATTAATACTATGGAGCCTTTTTTTTTTTTTTTTTTTTTTTTTTTTTTTTTTTTTTTTTTGTTAATAAACATGTGTTTTGTCTGATTAACAAAGAAAACATTTTACAGTTCTGGCCACCATGCTCTGGTCTGGTCTGTCCTCTGCATCTATTTTCTAATGTGGGGTTTCAGTCAGCTGCTTTTGAATTCAAGAGATGATTAAGTTTTTCTGATTATTGCAGCTTCTTTTTTAGAAAGAAGTCCTATGACTATCATAAAAGATCATGAGCAAAGATGACCCAGGGTGAGCAGTGACTGCTCATGGGCACAGACAGAGTCATAAAAAGATGCCTCCTCTGTAAAGGCGGCACCCTCTTTCCTCTTGTAAAGATATGCCAAAGAAGCAATATATAAACAATATGTCTGTAATGTGATGAAAACTAAAAGCAAAATCCGTCTGTTACATCATTAGAGTGACTGCATAGTATTAACGTTTTTATTTGCCAAGGGCCTGCCAAAATTTTTTGGGTTTATTGAGCATTGCATATAAAAGTTTCTCAAACCTCTTCACTGCGATTGATTTTGTTCCATTAACAAAAAGCAGCGCTTTGGCATTGCACAGGTTGATGGCTCTGCGCTTGTTCAGTTCTGTCCTCGCCCCCAGGAGCGGGGCAGAGCCTTTGCAGCGAGGAGCGTGCTGTGACAGCCCAGTGCTGGGGAGGTGCAGAGGGGCTGAGCTGCAGGGGGGAGCACCCTGTGCCCCCCACCAGCCCTGAACGGCCCCTGTGCAGTGAGGGCAGCCAGTCCTCCTGCCCTGCACAGCCTTGCTGGCCGAGGCTTCCGTGTCCTCCTGCCTGCCCTGACCTGAAAGCCTCTCCAAAGCCTTGGCCAAGCATGAGGGGAATCTTAAGGCAGCTGCTGTTATAGAATACTTGTAATTACCCACAGTTACTCAGGCCTGTCTGGAAGCCCTTGTGGACATACAGGCACAGTTTGGAAGGTCTCTCTATTAAAATAAGCCTTCAATTTAAATGCAGAAGATGTTTTTAAGCAGTTTGTAACAATCAGTTAGTTTCAATCTCTATAACAGTGCCTCGGATTTTTTTTATGCCTGCAGAGATTTTCTTAGAATTCAGATGGTATAGAAAGTGTGAAAGCAAAAAAAACAGTACAGAAATGGATGACCCTTTTTCCAGGGAGTCTTGCCTTGTAGAAAAGGTCCTGCCCTTCCACGGCCAGTTCAGCAGGCATCAACAGGCAGGAAAGCATGTTGTTATTAACTCCTGCAGTGCTGCACCCTGAGAACAAAAGCTGACAAGCTTTGTTTCAGAACAGAGCCATACTGTGCCTTCACATTTTATTTTGTTTACTTTTTGTGTTAAAGATAGCAATCTCCCAGTTGGAAAGCTACCAATGACATGGTACTTGCAATCACATCTTAGCTGGGCATTAGTTTTATGTTCTTCCTAAAGATGGCTGTTTGTTATAGCAGCATGTTATATCACACCCTCTCTTGGGGTGATTCTGGGATATTCGTATAGGAATAAGTGCTCAAATAGCTTGTTATCTCTTGTACTAGTGCATGAAGAATGTAGTTGCTGGTAATCTCTGAAAGTACTAATCCAGCCTGATCCAGTTTAGTTTGTAATATCCAAAAGCAGCACAGAAAATATAACAAGACACGCTAAAAGAGCTTTGTATTCACATTGATGTAAGGTAAGATTTATTTTAATGTACTCATGGATTCTTCGAGCCATGCATTTGCTATCATGTCATCCTATAATATGTCAGAGAAATAATGCTTCCAAGAGAAAGATGGCAGATTGTCAACTACCAATGATGGTATTTCAGAGATGTAGCATTTTTATGGATAGAATTACAACAGAACAGCATTACTGCCTATGGCAAGGAGCTCTGTTAGGTATTGACAGCACAGTAAGTTAAACTGAAAATCTTGTGCTCTTACTAGGAACAGGAACATTTTGTTTAAAATCACCCAATGGCAAGACTACTGTTACAAGTAGGCTCTGGGCCGAGGGTTAGTTACACTGATTGTTGTTCAGGACTATAAATTAAAAGAACAGTAAAAAGGATGATTCAGCCATTAGATGTTAAATAGAAAGTGTTTCTCTGTTTCTTAGCCTGCAGTGGGACCTGCAGTTGGGTCTGTGGTAGAAAAGGCGGGCGTTCTCAGCTGAAGAAAAGGCTCAGGCCAAGCTCAGAGCAGCCAAACCCTGCTTGAAGAGGAGCTACAAAGACAACAGGGTCAGGCTGTTTGTTGTGGTGGCAAGTGGTGTAACAAGGGGCAGCTTGGGAGGTTTTGGTTCTGTTTTCTGTCTTTTACATAAGTCTTCGCCAAAAAATAAGAATTACAACTCAGAGACAACCTCTTTGTACCAAAAAACCAAGAGACAAATTCTTTCAACTGCTGTAAACCAGCACTTTTCAGTGGTGTTATGGAAATATTGCAGCCACACATGCTGGGTTTTCAAGTGAGACCAATATTGCTGTCAAGATGTTGACAATCTGTTGTTTGAGGTGGACTGTCTCCTGACAGAGGTACAGACATGGCAGCTTGGAGCAATGAAGAGATAATTTATTTTTTAAAAAATCACACAGGAGGTTGCATAAGTGTCATTTCTTGCATTTATTTCAGTCTTCTATAAACAAAACATTAGGATTTTTATAGTGCTTTCTGTAGTAAGAGAGATTGGGAGTATGTTCCTTTTATCATTTGGTTGATGATTACAAGAGTATCATATCTGTCATAACAATTTTTTGAGACACTCTTGGTGTGTTTTTCTCAGTGCAAGTCAAAGTATCTACAAAACTTAAAATAGTTATAGGTATTAATCCTGAAGTGCAGGGTGCCTACAGCTCTCAGAATTGTCACTCCCTATGACAGTTGCTAGACTTACCTGTGCAATTTATTGCTTTTGCATTCTTGGATGGATCCACAGAGCTTAGACTTAAAACCAGGGTTTCTAGGCCCACCATTTTATTCTTCAGGTACTGAATTCTATGCTGTGGTGCTCACATTTTATAAGAAGTCCTTGATATATATAGTCCATTTAATCTACATGCTGCTGTCATTTATGAGCACAAAATAATCTTAAATATTCTCAAATGAACCAGTTAAAGTTAATAAAATACAGCAAAACACAAGAAAACTTCAGAATAATATGAATTTGAGGGATTCTTACAGATTTTTTTCTACCAACACCTTGTCCTCTGTTTTCATATGACTTTGCCTCATTGAGACTAAGAAGAAGAAACTTTTACTGCCCCCTTCAGAATATAATTAAATATATTTTTTGAGTTTATGTGCCAGTCCCCCTAGCTCAGAGCAGACCCTTCCCAGGCCAGGTTCTCAGTGCCACATGCCCACCAGTTCTGCTTGTCCCCATTTGACATCTGTCATGGTAAAGATTTTATTTCCCTAGTACCTGATGAGGATTCATGTGCTGGTTGTTCTATCATCCAGCACCTGCGAGGAGAGTCTGGTTCCATCTTTTCTGCACCCTCTCCTGGGGAACTGCAGACAACGGTAGGGTCCTCCCAAGAGTCTTCTCTTCTCTGAGCCGAACAAACCAATTTTCAGCCCCTCACCATCTCTCCACTGGACTCTGACTGGCTTGTGAATCTCTCCTTTACTCGGCAAACCACCTCTGGATGCCATTCACCAGATATTGTTTCCCAAGTGCCAGGGAGAGGGGAATAATCACTTTCCTTCCCCTTCTGACTTCACTCTTGTTAATCCAGGTCCTGTGTGGCCACCCTCCCTCACTGGCAGGGTGCACTGATCTGCAGCAATCAGCTCTAACTAATGAGTGCAAAATCCTGAGCGTGGATAACATAGGTTCTTTCTGAGCTGAGCACATGCTGAACAAGGCGGCTTCTGTGGAATTTAGAAATAAATACATTTGGAATCCACATGGCAAAGTGTTTATTCATTCCCCAAGAAATAGAAATTTGAAAAAGTTTTCTGGACAGTGATTCTGAGGGAACAGACACGAAAGCGGTTCAGGAAACAACCAAAGCCCTGCCGTAGGTTGGAGGTAAGATATCTTTACCTAAATCCTCTGCATAAGAAAATGCAGAGCATCAGTGCCATTGTCCTAACTGAAATCCTATCTGAAGCGTGTTGTGTACTAAAATATTCATATTTGGTGGGGGAAAAAAAAATCCCCAAACAGTTTTCCTCATCGTTTGGTTCCATGAAACAGGCTCATCACTTGCAAAATAAATTGTGCTGCACTCATTTCATGACCAAACCAGAAATATGAGGGCAAAGCATCATATCTCTGCACTCATTCCACTCTCATCCCAGTAGAATTCTCTGCGCTTGGAACTTGGCAGACAAATGTCGATTATTCTGCTTGCCCTCTTATGCCACCATTTAAATCACTGGTGTCTTGGTCCAGAAGCTTTTATGCAAGTTGTTCCTAAGAACATAAGAATGGCAATTGAGGTAGCTGAGTGTGGGGTGCCCTAGGCTGGCCCCAGCTGCCACGGCAGCTGAGGATGTGTTGGCCAGCGGTTCTGCTCTCATCTGCCAGTCCTGGGCTGGCCCTTGGTGGGTAACAATCCCAGGCTGAGGGTGCATTTGTCTCCAGCTCTCAAAAGGTTAATTTACTGAAAGCTTGACCTGGAAGCATTTGCTGATGTGCAGCCATTACAGCATGTCCACTCTGAAATGCAAGGCAAGAAAAAAAATAAACAGAGAGAACTGAAAAGCCACAATCTTGTCCAGTGTAAAAATAAGGTCAATAATTTGAGTAACTGAACTGCCTAACACAAAGGACAGTAAAGAGAAAAGTAAGCCAATAAATCTGATATTTGTGTTATTCTGCATAAAATCCCAATGTAAAAAGGGCATTATCTTCTATATATGGTATAACCCTACCAACAATTTTATGCCTTGCTAAGAAAAATTGTATTCTATGATATTTATATATCAATCAATTCATAATACATTATGTAATTTATGTTTTCCCATTAGACAAGACCCAAAGTCATTAAAAGAAATTTGCACCTCTGTCTCATGAGTTCACCTAATTCTAGGAGGAACTATTTTAGGGTTATGCACCAAAGTTTTGGTCTCAAGTCCCACCAACCTCCTACTGAAACAACTACTGAAAATGCCAAAAACAAACCAAACAAACAGGATAATGATGCACTATTTTTTTTTTACGCTGAATACCTCCTGATGAGGTGAATATAAATATGTTCCTCCCACCTCTTCTTTTGTCTGTATCCTGTATCTTTTAAAGAGCAATTTTCTCTCCTCGATAAAATAGTAAGGATGAAGTTAAGATTTGTGTGCAAGAGATGACTATAGCTCTCAAATAGCAAGCCTGAAGTATTGATGGTTCAAAAGCCTCTTCTCAATACATAATTTTCAAATTTAGATTTATATTTTTTTTAATTGGACTGGGTACTGGGTATTTGGATTGAATTTGTTGTTGGCTTCATTTAGAAGAAAGAGATTATACACTGTTCCAGCGTTTGTAAAAAGAAGGAATCTGTATTCTCAGTTGTACGCTTACGGTTTTTAAAAAGATAGTCTAATGGCTCAAAAATGGATCCTGTGATGGCCAACAGCCACCACAGATACAAGTGACTTTGACTCTATCAGCCTGTACCTGTGAGAACCAGCTTGCACCTGTGTGAAAAGAATGTAAACATCTTTAAGGAAGAAGGCCTTTAGCGAGCACATACACGAGCAACTACTAACCAATGAACTGGGTAGCAAAAAGTTGCTAACCAGTTAGAATTAAACAAGATGCTTTTAGAAACCGTATAAATATGAGCTGTGAAAAGTCTCCATTTGCTGCATGAAGAGAAGGTGCCTTGTCCGTCTCTACTGCAACAGATACATCTCAGATAAAAGCAAGTTCTTTTTATTTCCAAAAAGAGTATGCGAATAAAGGGTTAAATGAGAGTGCTCTTATTTGACATGCAGATGCTGCAGTTTTGGAGTCTCTGACAAGGTTGGTAACATCATTTGCTCTGCACTGCCATGTGCTTTCTAGTTCATTGGAACCGTTTTAGCAATTAGACCATGATTTATTCTCTAACAAATGTCTGAAATCCATTGCTAATGTCCCTTAGAGAACTCATTTCTAAATTATCAAAATGGCAAAATTATTTTAGCTATTGGCCAATTTATTACATTGCAAATTTCTGCATCACTCCATCGTGCCTTTATAAAGATTATTCTACCTCTAATTTTTGTTTAAACTTGTTTATACATATACTTAGATCACACCAAAACACTCATCTTTGTCAATATTCTTTAGGGCTATTCAGCTGAGAAACCTACAGTTCTGGCATCTTCCTTTAGTGTAAGTGGGGGTTTTTTTGTGGGGTTTTTGTTTGTTTGTTTGTTTGTTTTGGTCTTTTTAATGTATGATTAGAAATTCCAGAAAGAAAAACCTTCTACACAGGAGACAGAACTCTTAAAAAGTTTGGAAAATGCCGTAAGTGCCAGTATATATATGTGTATAATTATATGAAGATTATAATGATGGCAGTTCATCTGTGCAATGTGCTTTCACAGGAGATAACCAGAAGGGGGAAATTGATCTTTCTCATCTGGTTTATAAGACTTTTTACGTTATTCAGTAAAGTTGATATGCAGCATTTCTTTCAACTATAGATTTGTTGATAATTTGTTTATAAAAGCTCTATTAATCTCTTGTATATAAAAAAAAAAGGTCTGGCAGTTAAGTGCAAAGGAAGTAAAACAGAGTTCATGGATGGTGATTTGGGCTAAGTTAGAAGGTCTGCTTTCTTATTTTTGCTTTCTATGAGAAGGCTTGGTGCTTTGTTAAATTAGGTGGCTAAAGGAGAATGAACGAAGTGATTTTGTGCTGAGTTTTACAGTTGATAATCTTCACAGTTAGAGAGAAGGCATTCAGTTAAATATTTATTAAAATGCAGGAGTTGCATTTCACAGCAGGAATCTAAAAATAGCTGTAAGAACTTGAAGTATGTGATAGTTTCTTTGTAAATTATAATAAATACATAATAGATTCCAATTAAAAATATGCATACAGTTCAGGCAAAGATTTTTAAATTGCTTTACGTAGGCATATAAATACTGCTACAGTAGAGAAATTCAAAGAAAGGTGAATGAAGGATACTTCTAAAGATAGTTTGGTTCCTACTCGTTCAAACCTCTCAGTTCTTAAACTAGAATTTAAACACAGGTCTCCTCAAGCTCTTCTCTTCTACCATAAAAATATATCGTCTCTCTTAAGATATAAAGCCACAGAGGACATGAGTTATTACACAGAAGGGTTTGTGAGTTGATATTTATTAGTCTTTCAGAAAAGTCACATCATTATTCAGGAGAGGGATATATAAATAAATTCATTTCATGGCCACAGACCTGACCTCATTTTGAATATTTAAGTTAGACTAAAAAGGAGACTTCCCATTTGTCCTAGGGTGACTTTAAGATGCTTGCATCCCCAATTGTCTTATGCTGGATGTTAAGTTCTGCACCTTTCAGGCTGGTTCCGAGGGCGAAGGGAGGACAGAGGCAGCGCGGTTTGTTTGCAGAAGCTGCTCTGGCTGCCCCCGTTCCTTCTCAGGGCTGTGCTCTCTGCAGCACGGACAGCGGGAGAGCTCTCCTCTGCTTTTAGGAAGTTTTTAGCCAGCTGAGGCAGAGAAGTTCCCTGGACAGTGGCTTTTCTTTTCCTTGGAACTGATCAGCCTGCTCTGGACTGGAAGCCCAGAAAACACCAGGAGCTCACACCTGTGCCCTGGGCCCAGGACAGCATTTTCCAGGGCAGGAGGGGCTGATGAGAGACTGAGCGAGCCCAGCTACACCCACGACAAGGACTGTCTGAATTGGCCATCTCCTCAGAACAGCGAGAGGTTCCATTGTTTAATAGCGTTCATTTTTCCATGTTTATGAGTACTTTGCTTGTTATATAAACAGTTTTTTCCACTTCTCTCAAAGGAGATGAAGTATCTCCCAAAATGGTGGAGGAGGGGCTCCTTGAATTTACTTTCTAGAGGGGCCCCATTGGAGGTTTCCTCCCAAATTTGCCCTAAACCAGGACATCATTACATATACCGAGTTTATTAATTTTAGAAAGTAAAGGTAATATATGCCCTAAACCATTAACAACTTATGAACTCTTTTCCTCCAAGACACATCTCTCCTATAAAAAGATGAACAAGTGCTAATTAGTTTTAACCTAGTCCTTATCCTTTGCAAAGCTGAATGAAAACATGGGTTTGTAGTAGGTCTTAAAGGTATATAAATTGAATGGACTGATTTTTCTATGTTTTGGATTATTATTTACAACATATAATGCTAATATAACATTTTTCTTTTTAGTGTATAGATTATCTGTTCAAAAGAAAAAAAAAAACCTCAGGCATATTTACCCAACTAACAGTAAAATTTATCAAATTTGCTAAATGCGTGTGCATTTCAGAGCTCAGACCTTGAAAATTTTGAGTGCCCTGTATTCCCTTAGCACAGTAGGAGGCTGGGGAACCCATCATCTTGTGAGATGCAAGATTGGATATTGGAATAATCTCCCACCCCTTTAATATTTGCATCCCAATATTTCATCATCCTCACGAGTCCATAGCCTTCTCCAGTACACATGGAGACAGATGGCTCATAAGATTACAACCTATGGAGATTTGGTGCTACAGACAGGTCCCCTGGTATTCTAAGAAAATTAACAATTTATTTAAACAGCTCTGTCAGACGCAATCCTCTTTGCCTCATTTTGTCTCCTGCTGTCTCTGTCTCATGTAGGATTGCCCACATGTAGATTCACTGGTTACAGATTCTCATGTAGGAAAGAAAAGGAACTTAGTCACGAGCTATGTGACCCGTGGGCACACTGGACAAGCATGTGAGCATAACCGGAATAGCAGTCAAAAAACATCCCACTTCTTATTGTTGTACCATCTTTATGAAAGAACTCTCTCTTTCATGGAGCTGAAAGAGATTCTTGCCCGTTGAGCAGCTCTAAATTAAGTCAAAGGATTATCTGTATCCCAGTAGTCCCGAGCAACACCAGATTTCAGATAAGGAGGTCGCCAGCCTGACTCTCACCCTGCGAAAGCACTGCCGCTGCTGCCCGCAGGTCTGTCCGTGTGGCCAACAGAGCTGCTCGCTGGCTGGCGAGCAGTGGGTACCCAGGAGCAGGCACACGGTCAGCGGGTGATGGTTTTGCACAGGAAACCTCACACTTCGCTGATTATTGCGGCACTGAGCGGTTTGTTGAGCCGGCCGGTGGCAAGAGGTAGCCAAATTAAGGATGTGGCTGTCGTGGGAACTGTAGCTCTGAACTGATGAGGGGACACTCACAGGGTGGAGTGATGAACACACGTCTTGGTGTCACAGATGGGGAACGAGTTCTCCCTTTTCACTTCCTTGCCACAGGCAGGAGGTGCAGGTCCATCCAGCCAGAAGGCAGCCCCTGAACTGCCGGGCCTGGCTCTCCTGGCCAGGTGAGCTGAGAGAGCAGAGAATACCCAAGGGCCTCGCCGGAGGAGGAGCAGCGAAGTCACCAGGCAGAGACATGCGTGACTCTGCTGCGCTCTGCATTTCTGAGGAATGCGCACTGGGGCTTCTGCAACAGGGGTGCAACACCCAAAGTGAGAGGCTGCAGCCAGTCGCCATCCAAGACCTGAGCAAAGGGCAGCAGGTCCCTTAGAGCGTGCAGTAAGGTCAGCTCTGTGGAACAATGGAAACTGGGATGTATGATTTTCCAGATTTGTTTGTTATTGAAGTTCTGTTTGAAAACAGTGCATTTTCTCTTTTCCTTGGCAAAATAAGCATAGTTTCAGTAATTCTCATCAGTCACATATTTTAACGTAGCTTTTCTGAGTGAACTATCATTGTACATGCTACAAAATTTGTCAACAGTGTATTTACTCATGACTGCAAATACTGCACCTAGGACATTATGACTACATGTGCATTTTCAAAAATTAATTACAAGGGATGTATAACTATCCTGTGATCCTCTCATACCCTGTCCTTTTCCACTCCAACACCCTGGGTTGAAATGTTCTTTGTAAAAATTATCATTCCCTTTGAATTTTCTGCTATTGATTTTCTCACTGTTATTATCATTTTTTCCATTGTTGACTAGAATTTCCTCCATGATATTTGGAATATCCGCTATACATACAATTCCTCCCTCTTCAGTGCCATCACTAATTTCATTAACACACTTCTCTCTCTTCTACGACAATCATTACTGAAAATGTGAAACAGCATCTGTTCCTACACTGGTCCTTGGAGAAAAGTAGCTTCTAGGGAGTGTCCAGTCCAGAACTTCTGTTTTCTGCACAACACAGTGGTATCCCTTCCCACCAGTCCCATCCCCATTTGTACTCTCCTCCTCAGATGAAATAATTTCTTATGTGGCACCACCCTCAAATGCCTTAATCACAAGCATCTAATCTTTTATAATTCTTTTGTCAAGCAAATAATTTCTGCCAGGTAGCTCGATGGCCCCATCTGCCATGATAGCTCTGTACAAAAGCAATACAGCTTTTAACCCCACTTCCTACTTTTGTCTGTTTTCATACTTCCATGCATTTTCATGAGTCTAATCCATGCTTCTTTCTTTTTCTCAAGTGCTTGTGATACCACCTTTATTTTCCTTAGTTCTATTTCTGTATACAGTTGAAAATCCTTTGGCAATCTCCATACCTTCTTTAGCTATATGAGCTAAACATTTGTCAATTCTCTGTTTACTCCTATATTTTCCAGACTTTAAGAAATATCTTTTCCTGCTGATTAATGTTTGTTGGAGGGTTGCTTGGTTTTTTAATTCTTGCAGTTCTTGCTATTTCTGTTATTAGTTCTTCTCCTTTCTAAGGTCTTTTCAGTAACTGCTTTTCATCCTAGGAGGTCTGGGACCATTTCTTATCAGGTTCTTTTTTCTTGACTGGGAAAACAGGGTTCAAATAATCTTTTCATCACTGACAGGAATAAATTTAGGTTTCTGCTCAGGGCCACCTCCAGCATCCATCTTCTGTCCTACTTTGGCTATGAAGACACACACTGTCTTAGTAAAACAAGTAAGTCTTTGCTCTCTAATTGGCATTACAGAAGGCCAGAGTGGTTTTTCTGCAAGTGCATACTCACATATTTTCTCATGTGGTTTTCCACACACAGTTTGAAAAACTCATCCAAAGGAAACTTAACTTCCCTCAACTCTCCTTTTTTTCAATCCATAATATATGGAGAGCTTTTCTGTTTCTTTTGCCTGTAACAGAAAAGTGCCATGATAAGTTTTTTTTAGGATGCAGTAAAAGAAAATTGTTAACAATTCTATTAATCTAGGATTCACAGGCATAAATTATTTTATATTATTATAATTTCGGTAGTTGCTCTAGTATACAGCTATAATAAGCAAATAGTTTATCATGATAAATATTTCTGTTCTTGGATGCCTTACACCATGTATGCCTAAGGAGGAGAATACAGGTTAACTGGGCACAACAGCTGATCTCCTTGGAGTAAAATCTGTTGAAAATACAAGTGCTCATTTATTGTTTTTCTAAAGGCCATTGCATTATAAGTGAGGAGAGTTCAACAGCCATCATTGTTCAGGTGAACATTTGTCTAGTGAAGGATCACTAGAATGGCATCCAGAGATGATGTGATATGAGTACCTCTCACACGTTTCCTGCAGAAGTACATTCTGGTTGTAGAAAAATCTCTTGAATGAAACTGGTAAATTTTTTAATAATAATATTATATTATTCTATTATAATATATTATTATGTTATAATAATACAATATGATATTATAATAAGA